>JAYMFT010087443.1:0-14115 GCA_038088735.1 Panulirus argus | reverse complement strand
ATATATATATATATATATATATATATATATATATATATATATATATATATATATGTATATATATATATACACACACACACACAGTGTATTTTTCCCCTTTCATTTCCCCACAGCCCATCTCTCCCCTATACAGGCATGAAATTAAATTGCCGATCTATCGAATCAGCAATGGATTTTCAGGTTTTACCTTATTACTCGACCCAACAGTGATGGACCAAATTAAATTACTTAACTGTTTGTTCTGGCAGTGTGCATGTTTTCACATTTCTCGTAACGTTCTGTGTGTCCAGGGAAAAAAAAAATACAATTCGCGAAACATTCTGGCGCTCAAATGAACATCTGTATCTATCTTTTTGCACGAAAGTTTTTGGGACAAAAATTCATGCACTAAGAGACATAAAATCATAAGGAGAAAATCATCGTTTTATGTGATGAAGGGGAACAAGAAATACGCCATTGGGAAAATATTCCGAATTGCCAAAGAGAGGAGACACACACACACCAGAGGGACGTTATTCCACTGTCATGCAATGGAAAAGAGACTGTGTGTCCATCCATGGTGGACCATCATGCGAGCAGTGTCAGCATAACAGCCAGTTACGGCTCCAAGTCGATGGTTTGGGTCGTTCAAGATTCGCCCTGTCCATCCTGGCATGGGTTCTTGTCATATATTAAGCTTGTTCCGTAAGTGTACGGGTGTTATATGTAACCCTGCTTGCTTTGTGTCTCTATATGGCAATGAGAAACAAAGATACGTATATACGTATATACATACTACTGTTTCTAAGTGCTTGAAGATTTGAAATGTTGATAGGAATGACAAAATGACCAGCATCAATGATAGGGACAAATTATATTATCTTAATGACTTGTTCAATTAGCAATAAACAATGAGATTACGACGTATTAATATCTATGAGTTAAGATAAGACATTGCAAATAATTTATTTCTAATACAAGAGAAATAGATTATATGAAACCACATGAGAACAAAAATGTGAATTATATACCAGATAAAAATCATAAACCTATAGTTTACGAAATCCAGATATTATAGTTTTACAAACAGTTCAAAAAAGTATACTTTTTAGCGGAGGTTTATCAAATATAAATCATTCTCCTTTTTGTTTTCGAGCGAAATTAGACAAAAATTATATATGAAAAAAAAAAAAACAGAGCGCGGAAATTACTCTAAATAATTCATTGTGACTGTACGACTCATATCAGCGTTCACACACTATGATACCCAAGGGTCGTACCGCCTTGTTCAAGGGCTATGACTCGTTTTCAAAGGTCGTGCAACCGTGCCCGTGTGTTACATGGATGTATCAAAGTGCTATACAACCAAACCCAAGGGGACGTCTCCTCATTATGAATGATCGCAACATCTTGCTAAAGGATCGGACTCACTGGGTGAATTAGAAACTCACAGGCATATGTAAATGAGGAAATTATTGTGAGTGAGAACCTTCTCATGTACACACAACAGCCTCGTTTGGGTATAGCTATTTTACCAGTCTAGCCACGAGACAAACTCGGGTTGTTATGAAGGACCCTCCCTCTTATAGGGTTCCTGAAGCTTCGAGACTGCGCTACGTCCAGAGGCAGGGTAATGACAGACTCCTTAGGAGTGACAAGTTTCTCGATGAGACTGCACTCCACATCGTTAATTATCTTACTAATTTACATGGACAAGATTCGTTTAATGATATACTTCCTTATGATCAGATGGCGTCATTTCATGTCCGATAATGCTATATTTTTTTCCCCCGGTGGAAATTCTCCTTCAGAAATAGCGTCATTTGGTGAAATAATTGTAGAAAATACCCATAAAAATTTACATGCAGGAATATGATTTGCCTGAAATGATAATTTCTGCATCAGATAAAAGTATGAAAATACGCTATTGCGCGTTTTCTGTATAAATCCAGATACTATTTTGAATCCGGGATATGGTCATAAAAACGATGCGTATAGAGTCCTCTCATTCCCATTACATATTGTCTCCCACTTTGCAAATGCTTTCGCTCTCAAATATATATACATACACACATTCTACATGGAAATCACTAATAATGCCTCCTGTTCTATAAACATTTTCGCATCCTATTGCCAGTCAATGCAAAATTCATCCCAATAAAACCGAACGTTGGCAGCGAAATCAATTTGCAATGAAGACAAAAATATATTCTTAATGTCCGTAAATTCCCGTTTTAGGTTCGTGTTATTTTCGTTCCATTTCGCCTAAGAGCTGTCATTAATCACAATAATTTTTTTTTCTCGTCTTTTCCCATTAGTTGGGAAGCATATCATCAAACGACAGAGGATTATATATAGCCACACACACACACACACACACACTCAAACACAGAGAAAACATAGAAATCTCTAACTGTGTGTGTGTGTGTGTGTGTGTGTGTGTGTGTGTGTGTGTGTGTGTGTGTGTGCGTCCTCACACGGGGCTTCCTGTAAGTTAAGGAAAAAAAGAATTCATCGAAAAAATTTTTTCCAGATATATACATTTTTTCCTAACACCCAGACCCACCATTTTTTTCCCTCTTTTTTTTTTTTTTATTCCAGGAGGAACTACGGCCCAAGAAATATTTTCCAACACCATATAATCAACCCTAAATACATCACAAATTTCCAGGTTGGACAACGAACACTGCAACACAGGAAAGCAGAGTTTTACCAGTGTCGTACACTCAAAATAAATAAAATAAACAAATGTATCCTTTCCCTGAATCTTACGACATTTTAATTATCACCATTATCATTATCATCTTCGTCATGAAATGAGCACAATCTTGCTTCCTTTATATATACAAGTTTCAACTAAAAAAATAAGGCGAAAGAAAGAGAAAAATACTTTGGGAGTGTTTCGTAAGATATGTGTTCCCTGCCCTCATCCTTCACTAGCAGACTATACTACTAAACACACACGCGTTATTCATTGCAATATTCATTTAGAAGCAAAACACAAGTTTTTACTATGAGCCTTTACTACCGTCCTGGTGCAGGCTGCTGCCGTATCAAGTTAAGAGGATTTTTCTGTTCACTGGATATATTCCGACAACACTTTTATACAAAAAGCTCTTTGGACGAGTCCTGTTCCATACACACACACACACACACACACACACACACACACACACACACACACACACACACAATGGACCTTGTCTTCACAAAGCTGTAATCAATGCGGTGTAATCAGGGGGACGAAGAGTCCCCGTTCCCTGCACCAGCGTGATCAGAGCTGTGATTATATTCCCCAGAAGTGAGAGAAACGCCTCTAATGTCAAGGGTTGATTACTTCCACCTCGCTCTGTCTGATTCCCATTCCCTGGGAGGGTATCTCTTTACATCTCGGCCGGTGTCAGAGGAACTGATGATTTTTTTTTAAGAAATTATTTATTTTGACAAAATCCAGAGCCTCTGAGTTATCATAGTGCCTTGAGAATTAACCTGGCTCTCGCCTTGTTATGTGTTCTTGACATGGCTGGAATAGCGTTACTGTACGTCCCCGAGATGGCTAAGGTAACGTTACTCTGTGACACTTTGAGAGTGACAGCTCGACCCTTCGGTGTTATAGGCTGGCGTTTCACTTGACTATTTAAGGGGTCAGGTCAAAAGCCAAGCTATCATACATGAGGGTCGTAACATCGTGTGCTCAGGAGTCGTAACGTAAACCTCCAGGGGTTAAATGAAAAGGTCAATTGAAAACCGTTTATATGTGAGTAGTGAAGCTGGAGGACTTTAAATGCACGGATCGCACGCTCCTCAGCCCTGAACACTCTACCATGAATACTGAAATGGGGTCCAGTTTCCTTAGCTGTATTATGAGCAAATCCCTAAATACTGAAAGTACATAATTTCGTGTCTGAAACGTCCGTCTCTCTGTTTTTGTTGCAAAAATATGTATACTAATCAATGTATTGCTCATTTTTCTTATATAAGTGAAGATCCGAATATAGCTTCGAAATGTTCGCTTGAAAAAATTCTGATTCTTAGGACTGTATGTGACAAGCTTATTAGATCAAAAAAAGGAAAATGTTTCTTGGATTTGTGGCGTTTCATATAGATATGGACCATAAGGAACCAGGTATGTCTGTTGGACATGATTTTTGTGTTTGACGAACAAAAACAGTTGGCTGTACTAGTTCTTACATTTTGGGTTGCAAAGGATAGTAGGATATTAAGGATGGCAGGGGAGGAAGGATAGTAGGATAGCAAGCGTAACTCAGGAAACTAGACCTCTCTGACCTTTGCCAGCCCGCGTGGGCGTGTTGGGAACCCCACTCCAGCAAATTTGATTTCCACAGAATGTACGACATGGCAGAGTGAATTTGATCCGTCCCATCGATGTGAAAATAAGTTAAAGATGACAGATAGATAAATAGATAGATAGATAGATAGACAGGACGATAGATAGATACAGAGATAGATAGAAAGAGAGATAATCAGATAAACAGAATCCCTTTACTTGCCTCATGAGTACCTTGGATGGAAATAAGCAGGAAGCGTTTAGACTCGAGGTTGTTTTTCTCTCAGACGTGTCCAAAAAAAGCTTTTTTCTTTCGCTCTTCTTTTAAAGTGAACATTGTGGGGGCTGAGGGGAGACCCCAGGCACCGCCACTTACCTTCTTGCTGGGTTTTCGACTCCTTGATACCAATGAGGCCCTCATCTGCTCCTCCACTCCAGTGAGCACAAAGCCTTTCTCCCGAGCCAACGGGGATTTTTATTCTCGAGAACACGTGAGAAGCCTAAGTGCTGTCTAGGCTTAAAATAGCCTTTCTGGGGGAAAGAAGCTAAGCAAGCAAGGTCTTTACTGCCCCCAAGCCTGGTAGAATAAATGATAATGATTAAGGATGATAAAAGTTTTAATTACTTCCCGTTGGCGAAAGAGATAGAAGTGCATGAGATAACTGAGGGTGAAAATACTCAGGTGTTGTTAGCCAATAGGCGTCGGGAATACCTGAGAATTAATATCTAAGTTTACACTTGGGAGGTCACATGTTGGCCTTACTGTGTGTCAGCTGAGGAGTCGAGCCTTGGCCGTAACAGCTCTCTCTCTCTCTCTGATCCTCATTAATGGGGGGGAAGTTGGCCAGTGTTCGTAGCGATGATGAGGCAGGGAATGGATTCTCCCTCATGATGGTATCTCCATGAACTGACTAGAGAGAGAGAGAGAGAGATGAGGCTGTTAATGTCAGTGTGGAGAAGTGATGTTAAATTCTTAATGTTCTGAGAAAATTTCGATAATGTGTATAGGACAATGAGCTTCTGATCATCTAAATTATATAAATTGTCCTCTTCTCGAATAGGATGGATGATTTTACCACCCATCATAGCCATGTCAGACGTTATATACATTTTTTTGAAAGTCAGTATAATTGTCTTTTCCAGTGAGTGAATTTCGGGAAAGATCTCACTTTTTACAAGTACTTCCAATCTAGATGGCGAGTTGTGGACGGCAACACTGGAACCTCCGCCGGAGACACGAAAGAAAAGTCTAACAGATTCCCAAAGTTAAATAGAGCTATTTCTTGGCCATTTTCTTGAGAAGTTAACTCGCTCTTGGACGCTAGGTGGGTGTGTGTGGGGGGGGGGGTGATGAACTGTGGGATAAGAAGTCATGTCCCGAAACATGACGGAGGTTCTTGTGGGCCCGGGACATGATAGAGAGTATTGGGCTGTTATAGATCCACAAGTTACAACCCAGGTCTATGGGGGTATCCTTCGGTCTGAAGTCAGCGAAAGGCGGACATGCTTTTCCATTTCATGAGCACCAGGGGCTACCAGGGATACCAGGTATTGATATACGACCACCAGGAACCAGAGATTACCAGGCCAATATGATGCATTACCATCAGGTACTAGTAGGCCAGTGCTGGTGACCCCTGGTGATGGATGACCACTGCCTAGGCACCTAGTACCACTTGGCCAGGGTGTTAGCAGCTCTGGTAATCGACGACCAAACCAGGTACCTGGTACCACTTGGCCACTGCTGACAGCCCTGGTGATGGACGACGGCCGAGTTTTAATGCGACTCTCAGGTCCGTCAGCCGTGTTGACTGACGCCTGGTAACAGGTGAGGAAAGTCTGAGGGATTTTTTTGAATGGCAGTTTCTTGTTGTCATCACGTGTGTGTGTGTGTGTGTGTGTGTATAAGGACGTCTGCCAGACGCCGCAACTCTCTCTCTCAGTAACCAGAGAGAGAGAGAGAGAGAGAGAGAGAGAGAGAGAGAGAGAGAGAGAGAGAAAATTGTTTACAACTGAATTTCCCTCCGGCTCTCTGGGTCCTTATATTATTCATGGTGCTCTGATGTGGTCGATTCTGACCTTTATAATCAAGGTTCGTCCGTCGCAACTGAGAGAATTTAAATGAAGGTTCCCTGTCCCTTTGATCCTGTTATGTGCGAGTCACGCGTGGCTGGTATATCGCTTCCACAACCATCATTGCCGAATTAATCTTCTTTGTTGGATTATTCCAATTATGTCCCTTGTGAGCTGAACTTTTAATCTGCACTGATTGGCTCTTTGTGAAGATCTGTAACAAGCAGGTACTTGTAGTAGTCTTATTCACTGAATAACTTCTGTTTACTTGACTTGCTGTTGTGAATGATTTTGATATCCACCTTATGAAAATGCACGCGGGGTACCTCCTGACCTTTACGGCTGTGTAGAGAAGGAAAATGTCACATGAGATCACATATATTCAAATTTGTGTGTAATTTACGTGTGTTTCTGACTCTGTGTTTGTGTGTGTGTGTGTGTGTGTGTGTGTGTGTGTGTGTGTGTGTGTGTATGCTTCTACCGTTGCCTTTATTTAGATTTCCTGGTTATCTGAAAAGCTGGAAACAGTAGAAATATTTGTGGCGCTGTGCAAACACGCAGCGTTTTATATTTCTCTGGAAGGCGTGGAAGCCGAGTGGCGATCGGTTAGACTTTGTTGGAGTCAAACAAAGGTCAGAGTATGACCCCCTTCCCCTAGCGAGAGAGTGAGGCACTACGGGTATGGGTGACGGATCGATTCATCGATTTCTATGTACGGGTCCTGTTATGTCGAATCATTGTGATCCCCTTCACCCCGTAAAGACAAGAGAGAGAAGAAAACTTGAATGAGTGACGAGTAAAGAAAAGACTCAGAGGGAAATCCAGGAGGAGACCGAAGTGCGAGGGGATTACGGAACTTCGGGCGTCGTTCGCTGTAGCAATACAGGAGGCGGAAACGACGGCACTCACGTAGATTACGACCAGGGGCTTTAAAGATGACAGACCTGATTGTTATTCAGCTAAGCTTGACAATATACACACACAGACAAACACACGTACTTAAAAACCCAGGATTGGACGAGTGGGTAATTGCATATCTTTCCTAGATTCTACAACAGGAACATGATGTCAGTGTTTGTGTCAAGCGAACATCAGATAAACTAATAAGCACAGAAATGTCATATCCAGGATGGATCTGAGTTGCTGTAGACGATGTCGACATGGTAGGTCTTACAGCATAGCACCTAAGGTGTGGAAAATAACTACGTAGTAATACAGACTTACGTTCAACGGGAAACGCGTCAGCCAAGTGAGTGCAAAGTATTCCAGACGTGTTGAGGTGTTAAGGCTTTTGGTTGTCCTCAGACATCTAGTGTTCTTTTGTGTTGTACATGAGGGAAACAGACCACCTTCTCTGTCTTGAATTAATTAGACCAACACTGTCTGGGACTTAACACGATTACTGTTCTCTCAAAACCTGTCGATTCATAAGTTAATCAGAGTTTTGAAGTCACTCTGTGCTGCCCTGTGATTATAATAATCTTTGTTTCCTCAAAGGACACGAGATTAACAGAATACGCATGCAACACGTGTGGGGCATGTTGCAGAGAAAAGGACAACAGCGACTTACTAGTTAAACATGCATGTGGAGCGTTGGGTTCATAAAACACATGGTGCACTTTAGCAGACACACGAAAGAGAATGCGTAAAAGACCAATTTGCATAATGTATTAATGGTAGGACTGTTACATTTACTCAGGCAACCTGTTTAGGCAAATATATATATGTGTCGTGTTCGTTGGCCTCCCAACTCGAGCGACAGAGGCTACACACAGAGAGAGACACCTGTTGACAGCTGCAGACAGACAGTGCCAACATCTCTCCCCTCCTCCAGACACCGTGGGCGTGACGGTACGTAAGACCTTTGAGCACGATGGTACGTACGACTCTTGCGCACGATGGCCTGACCTTTATATCGAGGGGCCTGAAGGGACAGAACCAAAGGCACCACAGTCTTTTTTTTTCTTTCTTTTACCAGCTTTTCTCCATCCTCGAGATGTAATCTCATCGAGTGCTGTCTGTGTCCACCATCTGTGTTGCTGACAGTTCACAGTTGTTGACTGCTGTTTATCTATTCCTCTTACTGTAAATTGGTCGTAAATCCTACAGCTATCCTCCCTATAGTACCCTCCCAAAGTCAAATACTTCACTACAACAGTTACATTTTTCCATATATCTTTCCCTCTCGTCATATCTTTATCTGTCACCCTGTCTACTAACATTGACACATATTCGGAGTTATAAAAATCCACGTGTATTGACTGTACTCTTCGAATAACTCGCTGAATAAACATACGCTTGAGATGGACTGGACTAAGTTATTCCACATTTATATCATCTAACGATGACTCAATAAAACCTTTAAATGCCATGTTTTTATTTACGTATGATATCCACACCAACAATGACTTTTGGAATATGACATGCACTCTAGGGGCTGAATACGCCCTTGTGCAGTAGCTTTAGGGTCAGAGGTCATTCAAGGGTTAAAGTTCAAATATGAAATATGATCGGTTCATAAGATACAGTGATGCTGTAACAATTGCTTTGTAACCTGAAGACCCCAAAGCTCTTGTGGTGACAGAGCACAGTTCCTTTTGATGCATACGATCAATGCAATCAGCCTTAAGTCTACTGTGATCGGATTTGTAACAGAGCTGACTCTCTCTATCTCTTTCTCTCTTTCTCTAACTCTGAAGAGTAGTGTTTAATATCCACGTTTCACAAAAAAGAATTGAGGGAAATTATTCCTTTTTTTCGTACACTGAAACATGACAATAGGGACACATTAGCAACAGAATCCTATTTCATACGTTTTGAGTTGGTAATGACACTCGTACGGTGTCCATTTGTGAACGTTTCAAATTGTTAGTTACGAATGAATGCTTAACTGATTAGCGACTAGAGTGCCTCTCTCCACGAAGGACAAAGAACAAATAATGCACACGATGTTTATCATTTGACTCCTGACCTTACGGAGTCACATGAAATGGAAATGTGAAGTGTTGCATTGTTGATGGGGAGGTGTTTGTCAATCCACGTATTGCATGGTTGACTGGAGGAAGATGTCAATCCCTAAAGTGCATATGTTGCATTGTTCACGGGGGTAGGCAGTTGCATGGTTGCTGAGAGGCATTAGTCAATACCTGTGTTGCATGGTTGGTGAAATATGTTAAACCACTGACTCATATTATCATAATTTCATTTGTAGGATACGAAGGACATCGATGTGATTCACTTGAGGAGAACATTAAGGACTCGATAAAAGACACTCATTAAGCAATGTGAAGCATTGGTAAGGATCCATTCAGGGACACCCCCCCTCTCCCCCAAGAGATCGAGGAATAAGTCTATCACGTTATGGTAGATGTCAAAAGAGAAAAAAAGAGAGTCGGTGGAAGCCTCTTGGATGCCACTCTGGGAAGATGAAAACCCCTTTAGTCTCTCTATATATAAGTAAACAAAGCCACTTAGTGTGGATAAAGAAACGTAATGAAACGTAAAGAGAAAAGCTAATTCAGCTTTGAAAGCTACTGTAGCTCTGGAAAGCTAATTTAGTACTTTACTTTAGATGCATCAGCCGTGCCAGATCAAAGGGGGAGGAAGAAACTTCATCTAAAATTACTCATTTACGACAGACGGAGCATAATGCGAAGGACGGAGCATTATAACAGAGGTTACGAAGGTATCACATCAGAGGGCAACAACGAGATGAACCCGAGCCAGAAATATTCTCTCTCTCTCTCTCTCTCTCTCTCTCTCTCTCTCTCTCTCTAAGATTACCCCCACCTCTGGCTGCCTGCCACTTTACCAGGGGTAATCCCACCGCAGTCTTTTGTCTAGCTGGTCTAGGATGGTTTAAGGGCATTTGTGGCGTTAGCCTTCAGTCTCTCTTTTTCCCTGGCTGGATGTGAACTATTTTCGTGTCCAAGCTGGTGAGTGTTTCATTTTTAATATTCTACTGTCAAGTTTTTCATTCTTATCACCATTACCAGTTGATGCCTCATATGACATTTTCATAAAGAATTTAAAAGCATGATGTCAATAAACATATGATGAACTTTATTGGCCAAGTTGAGGGCTTGAATAAAAGGCGTTCTTATAATTATCTTTAACACCTGAAGAATTTTTTTTTTTTTTCTATTGGTGGTTACAAAAATGACGTTGTCTGGCGTAACGACCCTCAGACTCGTAAGTCCCAAGACTGAAATGATCAATCAGTCGACCGAGTGAAGAATGAGAAGAGTGAGCGAACGCTGCCAGCCTTGTCCATTACTCACTTTTATTGAGCCATCCAGTGATCGGAAGCCAAAAGCAATTCTAACTTTTCCTGAGATGTCTAGAGACCACCAACCTCAGCCATTTCTAAATTCTATTGAGACCTTTAGCAACCACCACTCTAAACGACTCTTAGCTTACACTGAGGCATCTACTTTTGTTTAAGGAACACTGTAACTGCCCTGTTTACCATACCTGTTTATTGCAGAGGTCAGCTCAGTAATAAACTGAGGTTAGATCCAGGCAGCGTGCCAGGAACTCCGATTGGTACCAGGCAGCATCCCAAAAGCTCTTAGTTGATACTAGGAAGCATATTAAGTGTTCTTGTTTGGTACCAGGTATCTATACTAGTAGGTTTGTCTGTACCAGGAGCTTCTTCGGCTGGGTTTTGGACATAGGTCATAGGTGAAGGTCTAGATAAAGGTAATCTCGAAATGTAATCTGGTTTCATTGGTCTGCTTCTTTTTTTTTTTTTTTTAACATTTTCTATCCACCAGAGGAACGAAATGTGGCATTATTTGACGCCTTTTGAGGTCGGTCGGCTTATTTCCACTTTTGCTTGAATTCTTTCCCTGCAATATTTACCGTGTCCTGACATGTTGTTGGCTCTTTTCTTTTTATCATTTTCTACTCTCTGAATCATTTCCAACTAAACCTTGACATTTGATGTGTATATACCTGAGAGCCTGGAAATAAGCCGCCGTCTCTGGAGAGTGAGTTGGGTATACTGACATTTATAACATACTGAAATCTCACAGAAATCCCACAGACAGCCGAGGGTAAAGATGTCAGAGGTTGACAGGCCATTAGACATGTAATGTTAAGATGTGACAGACTGATCACAACGAACGAGACAAACAGACAGACAGAGACAGAGACAGACAGATTCGGTCATATTCATCCCATATTTATGGCTATAAATGCAAATCACACACAAGATCTTTCCTCTTTCGTAAGATACAAATCAAATTGTATTTTTCAGCTACCTTGCAAATGATTCTCATTACGACTCTTCCCGCTAACGACCATCCTGAGCCAGCGTTTGATTCCCGCTGCTGAAATAATTTCAACTTGAAGAACATTCAAAGCTCTCCATAATCTCGCCTAATCCCTCTAATGACGGATTTATAATACTCCTGGGTTTCAACAAATCCCCGTGAAAAGTGGGTCTTAAATTCCCTCCAGCATTGTGGAAGGATGTTACTTTTCAACATGCTCTTAAATGTCGATGGGATAGGTACTAAGATATAGAGCATTCGACAAATTGATCTTCGCTTCGCTCTTGTTCGTAATAGATTTCGGGAGGACATGATCCACGCTCCCTTTCATGCTGCTCTTACATACATTATACATTTTCACAAAATTTTTCACAATGAACATCTATCGTATGTTTATGTATTAGTATCTACTCTTTCTATCCAACTATTTATTATTTATACTCTTGTATGTTCTTCCTATCTTTCGTTGTTAACACTATGAAGAAATTTTCTCAAGCGTAATAACGAAAATTAATACCTTTAAAACCTAAATAGGTAATTACTATTCACTTAACATAATGACCTAATATTCATCACGAGAGAGTAATGAAAAGTTTAAAAATATAAGTGCAAGGAAAATCCACTGACCATTATCAACGAATATTCTGTAAAAAAGAATTTTTTTCTCTATTTTTATACAATAACGAGAATATGAACGTTCGTGTGAGTGTTATATATACTGGCTCCCAAATTGCAAACGCTTTTCGCTCACAAGGGTATGCATTGTAAGGGAAAATCACAGATATTGGCAGGCATTTTGTAGAGAATTTTCGCTTTTTACAGACCTTCAGAGGAAGATCCATCCAAATAAAAGTGCACACTGAGAGAGAGAGAGAGAGAGAGAGAGAGAGAGAGAGAGAGAGAGAGAAATTAAATGCTCATATCAAGCATTCCTAGTCCAGGGTCATCTGTTGTGGTTTTCTGGTGTGCGTCACCTTCTTAACCTCTGTGATTATGATCCGTCTGTTGTAATTAAGATAATTAGAATTCAGTTTCTCTGTCGCTTTGATCCTGTGAGGCTCATGTGTCCACAATGAGGAAGAAAATTATCTTTAATTCTCTTTTGTTTCACGTTTCTCATTTTCGTGCCGTAGTGTCGTTCACGCTTTAGTGGTTTGTCTGGACTTCATCTTCTCTCTTCCTCCTCACCGAGTGCTTTTGTTTGGATGTCGTACCCATACTGATGAGATTTTCCTTTTCGTCTGATAATGTCTCAAATTGCTTCTTTCCGGTGTTGGAGCACACTCACAGAGTGGCTTGATTCATTTAATAACATTCTCTCTTACTGACTGACTCGCGTCTACCTAACACAAAATCTATATCTGAAGTTATTGCAACTTCAGCCAGCTCTATCTTGCCCCTTGGAGCGTCATCCTTGATGTTTGATATTCATTAGTTCAAGCAACGGATGCGTGACCTTCAAGTACACATATCCTTGCAACGTTCTGAACAATGTCTTTGGTACACTGAGAGGTATGCAACTTGGCTGACAACTAATAAAGTCTGAGGAGATGATTTACGCTACGTGTTTTCCCTACCCAAGATCTGGAAAATCCTATATACGTTAGAGGCTGACTCATTCCAGTTTCCAGTATCTTCTCTTGCACACACTCAAGGGTTACCAGAGGGATTATGACGTTATGAAAAAAGTAGAGGTGTGTCAGCGTTTTCCCCTGAGAACCATTAGCATAAATTCTGTGGCTGACAACACAGTGTCCTACCATGGCCGGGCTCCTCCTGACGGCGGCTGTGTGTCCTACCTTGGCCGAGGTCCCCCTGACGACGACGCTGAGGATGAAGAGGAATGTTTCCTGGACATGACGGACGTCGGAGGGATCCTGTTTGTCCTCATCGGGAACCTGCAACCTGGCTGACATCAGCTACAACCCCGACTTTCGGTTTCCAGAATGAATAAATATCACGCGAGTGTTTCCCGCGCAAAAACAACACGTGCGTGGCGTTCAGTGTGCCTGCGCTTGCAACACAGGGATTGACAAATACTCCCTAACCCCCTCTGCCCTCATCAACCATGCAACATATCAGACCACTGGCGACAATTCGAACTTACTCATTCTCATTTTTTTCCCCTGGGGGTCAATGAGGTTCAGAGTTGATCTGCATCATAAGAACCACAATGAACACTAATCACACTTCACTATTCACCGTAAACCCCAAATCTGAAACGTGTTTAACTGAACGCAATCAGTATGAATGGCTTCAGCCAACACGAAATGTAAAAAAATATATAATTCTGCGTCTCTTCTGTGTCCCCGTTGTGGTGTTGTTGTGGTGAATTCGAAACCAAAGGATTTATTTCACTTCGTATGAAAATACACGTATTCGAAATTTCATTCTGAAGGCGAAAAGCATTCCATGAAATATGCAAGGAAAAGAGAGAGAGAGAGAGAGAGAGAGAGAGAGAGAGAGAGAGAGAGAGAGAGAGAGAGAGAGAGAGAGAGA
>JAYMFT010087432.1:0-14115 GCA_038088735.1 Panulirus argus | reverse complement strand
TGTGATGTGATCACCTGAAATTATGTTTAGGAGCAGTGGTGTGTGTGTGTGTGTGTGTGTGTGTGTGTGTGTGTGTGTGTGTGTGTGTGTGTGTGTGTGTGGCCACTACGTGAATTGAGAGGGGAGTGCGTGACCACACTCAATGAATCACTGTAGAATTACGGAGCGTGGCTAGAATCATGAGGGTTAGAAGATGCCTCCGCTAACAGTAATCCATGAGAAGGTGAGAGTATGAGGTCGCTAACGTTATAGTATGAGATGGTGGAGGCGTGTGGCCACAAACAGTGACACAGTAGAGGGGTAAGGGTTTGTAGGTATGTGACCACTGCTCGACCTCTCAATCTTTGGTCACTAAGAGTGAGGCTGTATAGCCACTGACAATGAATAATGAGAGAGTGGATATGGCCCCTGAAAATAAATCGTGGGAGAGGTAAGGATGCGTGTCCTGTGGTACTGAAAAATGAGTGGATGGATTTCTGATGCTTCTGAATGACCCATGTGAAGGGTTGAGTGAGAGGATGTTACCAATGAATCGTGAGAGGGTGGGCGAGTGTGGTCACTATCAGTGAATCATGCGAGACTGGGTCTTTGCTGTTTTAATTCATCGTAAATCTATCTGCCTCGCCGGCATTCCCCAAAGCTTCTGCCTCGACAGCATCGCCCAAAGCCTCCCGAGAGGGCGTGAGTGTGTGGCCACAAGCAGCGAATCGTGAGAAGTGTGGGGACTGTGGAGGCTAACAGTGAGTCATGAGAGGGTGGGGGTTGTGGTTACTACCACTGAATCGCTGGATGAAGGGGTGGGTATATTCACTGTGCATTCACTAGTAGACAGCAGTTGTTCAAAGCCATGCAAGCCAGATCCGTTTCTTAACAGACCAGTAATAGACAATAGTTAAAAAAAACCTTTGGCACTCTGGTAATGTCCACATAATTCAACACTTTCTAAGAACTCCACCCAAGTTTATCTCACTGATGTTAGGGCTACTTGTCATTCAGCTCCTCACATATCCTTCCATCATTCTCTACAACACTTCCTTCTGAATGCCTTAACTGTTCTCTGACCGAGAATTTACTCCAGATAAGATTATGGAATAGTTTTGGAATTTCTCCTGCCTTGCTTACAATATTCATTCAAAATTTCTTTGTTCCATCTCTCTTTTCATACTATAATCCTTCCTTGCCCTCTTATGCTTTACAAATAGTCCCTGACTGGAATTTGGTCAATATCTTCACCACAGCATATAACAAAGATCCATTTTCTTTCTTTTTAAACAATTTTTCCATCTACTTTTAACCTTCCTATTAACCCTTAACCCGCAATTCTGAACGACTTAACCTGTGGCTATATAGCAACCTATGCAATAAAATATTTAACAATGGACTGTGCAAAGAAATGTGATCAGACTGAAATACGCGATAAAGAAATGCTTGTACCCACATTAGAAATTATTGAGATACGAGAAGGAAAGAGTAACACAGAGAGAATTCTATGAGTACAATTTGCCAACACGAATTACTTTAAGACTGATACTAAGTTGTCGAGGCGGTGAATTCGAAAACAAAAAAAAAAAAGTACAAATGTGGAGAGATCGAAAAGTAGAATATGAAACAAATGAGTAAAGAAGCTGCTATAATCAGAGATAAAACCAACAAACAACAGAAAAATAAGTCTTGTATAAAAACTGTCAATATGATTCAGCTAAAGGCATCATTTCTATCCGATACCTTAGTCAGTTAAAGGGAATTTTCTCCCGTTGTCTGCTACAATATGATGGTGAAATGCCTAAAACAATTCCACGTATGTTATTGAAATACATCCGTATTCTTTGAATGGACATGATTTTGGCGAAAAGATTGACTCGGGCACGTGGGCCCCACTTATTTGAGGTAGTGTCTCGCTACTCTTGGGAAGGTGATAAGAAGCCAAACTGAACTTGTACAGATATGATTCATTATGTAGACCGAAACTGGACTAAAGTTGCTGAAAACCTCCTGAAAATGGCTGACATTTTCCATAACCTTGGTACTAGATTGTGCACCTTGAACGTCCAGGGCCCTCTTAAAGTATACAGATGCGGACGAGCTCCCTGTGAATTTAAGACACAAGAGAGATTACTGTTGCTGAGAATAATTCCAAATGCCATTGATGACAGCTGCTAAAACATAACTCGATTCAAGAAATAGGTTTTCCTTGGTTCCCTCCCTAAAAGGTTCCTGCGATCACACTTCGTGGAGTCTGGTTGACATCCGAAAGTAACATTGCTTCTGTAATGAATGAGGAGTAATTTCCTTCAGCATGATGTTACTTACGCAAGCAATATAGCGATACTTATTGATGGTTCGAAATGTAATGAAGGTGAAGGTTTTGCTGCCTTCCATATTTACGGCATAACTATGAAAGCGTTCACGGTACATTTAGATTAACGGAGTAATCCCCTAAAAACTAGATTAGCGATCTACTCTGATCCTTTATCACACTATGCTCCAATGCATTCCATAATTGAAAATAAAAACCAATGTTGGATTGTGAAAATCTACTCAAAGAATTAGAGTGTAGTACTCTGCTGGCGTCCTGGACACGCTGTCATCAGCGGAAATGATGATTATCCTAGATCTAAATGCTAGGTTAGATGGGACTTGGAAGCCCAGAAGAATAAGAAACTATGGAGGGTTCTAGAAAGGCGTAGAAATGTGGCCTTCCTCTTTCAACAGGAATCGCCATTTGGAGACAATTCTTTGTCATCTGAGGACTGGTGATGACCCAGATTCACTTAAAGGAGGGGAGACCTGCCCTAATATGTGCCACCAGCATTTGTATCATTACCACGGAATATGTACTAACGGAATGCCATAAATATACGAGTCTCAGAGTCAAATATGAAGTATATGACAACAATGAAAAAAATATAGTAGAGAAATCTTAGACGATAATGTTAATGTAATCAGACTGTTGACTTTTCTAGAGGAAGCCAAAATATATAATTCTATGGTGATAGTTTGAAGTTCTCACATATATATATTTCTTTATGCTAGAGCGCGCGGAATAACCACTAGGTTCTAGCGCTTTACGAATTCAATAGAATCTTTCTTAGAACTTAGGCACTTGGCTTGATCACAGATAAGTATGTTAAACTTGTACCCACCTTCGAAACTGTAATACGTTATATAGATGCTGATGAGCTGAGTTTCATCAGTGAAACTAAGCGTAAAGGCTGAGTGAAAGTCCAGTACAGCAGAGACGGAGGGATGGAGGGAGGTGCGCGTAACCAGCGCTCGGGGTAATGTTTCTCTCAGTGCCACAGTCGGGAGGGGTGAGCAGTGTGTAGTAGGCGTCGGCCACGCGTATGCTCCTGTGGTATATCAGAGCTCTAATGTCGTCAGGAGAAAGTCGTATGACTTGCCATGCTTTTGTTAAACCTAGAGTTATGTAAATCCCACAGATTTTGAGAGAAGAAGAAACTTTCCGAGCATACACGGCATTGCGTCTACGTTCTGTCGCTACATTTATCGCATATACCAACGAGATGGATACCCGCACTCCTATATCAATGTAAAGGTACCCTTCATCCCACACTGAAAGGCGAGTTCAGCTCCAGGGGCTTAAGAGTGAAAGTAACCAGCCTCTGTCCGGTCCGATCGTCTGGGTACACTCTGGCAGAGAGTTGCCTGGAAACCTATACGAATGTTTACTCCTGGCTGAGAGACCCATGGCACAGCAACACTGGTGCAAAGCGCCGCCATGAGCAAGACCACCCATTTTCCTGTGTGTTAACAGCTATTCGCAAGTACAGGGAGGGATTCTTGCGTTTGTTGGGTCCCCTTTGTGTGTGATCACTTATTGGTAAGGCATCAAGGACGGATTTCGGATTTCTACACTCCAGGAGCCCCGTCTGCACTTACGATAATTACCTATTTGTGTAGTACAGGAGGGAGTTCTACACTCGTGGGGTCCATCTCTTGAATCTTCACTACCATCAAACAGCTATTTAGGTTGTATTATGTCAACATTCACAGTTTTTCCATTCATCCACTTCTCTCATACTATGAAATAAAGTCTCTTTCTTAGTTTCATAATATGTTCTCTAGATGTTCTGCCTTCCTTTTGCATCTTTCGAAATGGTTTGACAACTTAAAGGTAGCGATCAAGTCACCCCTTGCTCTCCTTTCTACCTTGACGGACAGATTCATGACTTTCTTAATTCAGATACTGTTTTTCTTCTCGGGACCTTTCCTATTGCAATAGTCCTTTGTGCTTCTGTAAGTGGGGTGAGCAGACATGAAAAGCATATTCTAGTTTTGGCCTAACGTAGGATGAGAACAGTTTGCAGAATGTTTCTTTATCAATGTTCTTGAATGTGGTTCTAATATTTGCCAACAGACAATTTGTGTATACAGTTACTCTCCTAAGGTGAGACGCTGGAGTCAGGTTAGGTACAAAGGCGACATTCAAGTCCTTCTAACACACAAACTCCTGCAACTTATTATTTTGCTACATGATATACGTATCCAGACCTTCTCTTACGTGCCCCATCCTCATTACTTTACACTTATTCGGGTTAAATTTCGTCAGCCATGTATGGATCAGCTTTGGAGTTTGTCTAGGTTCCCTTGTAAGCTGACGCAGTTCTCACCTTTCTTCACTTCCCTCATGACCTTAGCATCGTCCACAAATATATTCAGGTACGAGTCCAGTCCCTTTGGCAAGTGTTTTACATGGACAGAGAAGAGCAATGATCCCAGCACTGAGCTACGGCACGCCATTGGTGTGTGTGCGTGTGTCTGTTAGCCTTGGAATGGAAGAAGGCAGGTCTGGCTCTTCATACCAAGTGAATGTAATCCTTGCCTCAGAAATCTCTCTCACGGGAACACAGGAGAGCGAGGTACCGAGATCCGCTGGACGAGAATACTCCCTATGGAAAGAGGGGAACAGGGGTATGGGAGTGTGTAAGAGTACATTCTGTACGTCTAGTGCTGGTTTGTGTAGTAAGGGTCTGGCTCGTACGGGTCTGTTAATTCATCATCTAATACCACTAATAGTGAATTGTTAGTGGATTGGAATGCATGGCCACTGGCAGTGAACCATGAAAGGGTGTGGATTGGGTGTTTGACCACTAATCAGGTTGAATTAGGGTGGGGATATATGGTCTCCGACATTGATTAATGAAACGGTGGGCATTAGTCGTGTAGCCACTAACAGTGAATAATGAGAGGGTGGGATTGTTCTTGACAACTAACAATGAATTACAGGAGGGTGAGAATGTGAGATCTGACAACTACCAGTGAATCATATGAGGGTGGGGGGGTGTGTGGTCACTGACAGTGAATCATGAAGGAAGAGGGTTACTAGACCACTAAAAATGTATCATTAGTGGGTAACCTTTGTAGCTACTGCCAATGAATCATGAGAGGGTGAGTGTGTGTTGCCACTAACAGCGAATCATGAGAGAGTGAAGATGTGTGGCCACAAATGATAAATCAGGGGAGTGAGAGCGTAGGCCACAAACAATGAACGGTGAACATGTAAGGTTGCATGGCAACTAACGATGAATGATGAGAGTGTGAGGTTGTGTGGTCACTAACAGTGGCTGATGAGAGAGCGTGGGAGGGTATGTGGTCACTAACCACGTGCCTTTACAGAACCCGTCGTGCCGGCCCAGTCGTCGCTGCTGAGGATCAACGTGACGTCCATCTCGCTGAACCTAGCAGCCTGGTTGGACGGCGGGTGTGCCATCACCTCCCTGGTGGTTGAGTATAAGGTTAGTTCGCTCGCTCGCCAGCATCTGGCCGCCTCCTGGTCTCTCGCTCCTCATAATGACGAGCCGGTGGTATGTTTATTGGGAATATATGATCCAGACACATCCAATTATTATCATTGCTATCATTATTATTATTATTATTATTATTATCATTATTGCTATTATTATCATTACTATTATTATCCTAATCACCATTATTATATTTCATGCTTGTCCACCGTGTCTCGCCTTAGCTAAGTAGCGCCAGGTATGAACGAAGAAAGGCCACATTCGCTCACACTCAGTCTCTAGCTGTCATATGCAATGCACCAAAACCACAGCTCCCTATCCACAACCAGGCCCCACAGACCTATCCACGGTTTCCCTTGGCCGCTTTACTTGTCCTGGTTCAGTCTGGTGGCATCACATTAACCGCTGCATACCACGTAGATCCAATTTACTTAATCCAGTGCACGCCTTTCACCCTCCTGCATGTTCAGGCTACGATAACTCAATATCTTTTCACTCCATCCTTCCACATCCAATTTGGTCTCCCCGTTCTCCTTGTTCCCTCCAATTCTGACATATATCCTCTTAGTCAACCTGTTTTCATTCATTAGCTCGATATGTCCAAACCATTTCAGCCCATACTCATACTCTTCAACTCTTTCAACCATACTCTTCCTTTCACCACACATCTCTCTTACCCTTTTATCACTTACTCGATCAGAGCACCTCACGCCACATATTTCATTTCCAACACATCCATCCACCTACGCACAAGCCTTATATATAAGCTTTCTCTGCGGAGAGAGAAGCAAGTAAGCTTCCCATGTATCTTCTGCGTTCCGGAAGAGACAACTTTCGAAAAGAACGAACAGAGGAAAGAGCCAAGCAAGGAGTGCTCTATGAAGTTTTATCCTGGGGTTCCTGAATATGCATGGAGATAAACAGGGTGAAAAAAAAGGGGCATTAGGCAGTATGGTTGGGGAGTGATGATAAACTAAAGGGAAAAGAGGACATATGTTTTTGGGAATACTCTGTGCGTAAAGTCTGCAGTTAGTAGGAGTAAGAGATCAGAGGATGGACTGGCAGCTCTGACGAGGGAGGAGTTGTAGAAATGTGCCAAAGAATGGAAGAATGTACGTCCAAGACTGATGCGGATGGAAATTGGTTGACCGGCCGTAAACACTTGAGTGATTAATGGTCAAGCCTATAGATGGTCAAGCATAACAAATTGTGTGCTACAGGGTTCAGTTCTGGATCTGGTTCTCTTGCTCATATATATATATTACTGATATTGATAAACGATTGGATTGTAAGACAGCGAATTTCGTAGACGATATAAAGCCGGGAGATAGGTCTACAGCTGAAACTGAACGTGCGCAAACGTAACAGACTGACATAAACAAAGGGGTGGACTGGGCTCATAGGAGGCAAATGAATAAAAGCGTCGATAAGTGCAAAGTCTTACATATCGGTAGTAATAAGAAGAAGGCAAACGACAGCATGAATTCTGTTGAGCTACAAAATGTAAATGAGGAAAAAACTTGGGCGTAATAATCTCTGGTGACCTAATGCCAGGTAAAAGCAGTGCACAGAAGCAGCGAAAAGAACAAAAAACTTCTGGATTCAAGGACAAGGCTTCCGAATTTAAATCTAGGGAAATATTCTCGTTCTTTACTATCCAAGGGTGCGTTCCAGTCTTGAATACTGTGTCCAGTTTTGGTCGCCTTCCAGAAAAAAAAGATACAGAATGGTTTAGTTTCATGTGTATAACTATTTCCGAGCTTAGTATCGTCTGCGACTTTCGATATCTTGCAATGCAACTTATCAGTATCATTAATATATATATGAGAAAGAGAACCGGTCCGAAGACTGAACCCTGTGGCACACCATTTGTCACGTCTAGTCTTCGTTTATGGCCAGTCAACCAGTTTACTAACCAATGAAATGAAACCGCATCTATACCATGTGACCTATCTTGTGGATAATATTCATTCATGTGCAACTTTTATCAAGTACTTCTTGAAAATCTGAATTGATGACAAATACTTTTGGACAATCTGAATTGGTGAAATCAAATGCTTTTTGAAAATCTGAATCAATGACATCAAATGTTCTGAGAAAATCTAGATTGATGACATCACCTGCTTTACTGTCATCATACATATTGATTATATCTAAAGATAAATCAAGCACACGTCAGATATGAGGATCTAAAAAAAAAAAAACAAGCTTAGTAACGTTTATCGAGTGGTGGTCATCCAAATGATTACCAGTTTTGCTCGGTTAGAATGAATGGACGATAGATAGGTTTTGGGTGGTGAATTATCCTCTATTATGAATATTAGTACTCCATTCCTATTGAACTTTCCCCGTAGAAAGGGATCCATTGGGAAAAGCAGTCAAGGGCTTTACTATCTCATTTTCGACTCTTTCATTGCCCTCGGATGGAATTTATCTGGACCTACTGTTTTGTTTACTTTCACTCCATTTGCTGCTGATAGTATAGCTTCATCTTTCAGGTCAGTGTGTTATCGAACGTTTTCCCCTCTTAGCAATGGAATGGGATTCGAGACATGAGTGTGTGCAAGAGCAAGACGTGGTGGTAAAAGTAGCGTACCCGAGAAACTGATCAAGGTATATTAAAATGGTTGGGACTTATAGAGAGGATGAGCGAAGAACGACTGACTAAGAGGATGTACGTATGTGTCAGAAGTTCAAGGAGCAAAAGGAGATGGAAGGATGGAGTGAAAGAGGCTCTGGATTGTCGTGGCCTGAATATCCATGAGGTTAAGAGACGTACATGGGATAGAGAGAATAGAAGTAATGTGGTGTACGGGGAAGGGGGTGGGAGGCGCAAGGTTCTGTCCGTAGGATGAAGCAGCAATCGTGGTAAACACAGTATGGTCTGCAGGGCTTGGCTGTGGATGGATGGTCCCGGTTTCGGTGCATAATACATGAGAGCTGGGGAAGTGAATTAGAGTAAATGGGGCCTCTGTTCGTCTGTTGCTGAGGAGGGAAATGGCGAGCAGAAAGAGAAATTATTATTATCATTATTATCATTATCATTGCTATTATCATTATCAATATATATTAATGATAATATTCTAACACTATTATTATTACTATTATAGTTATCATTATCACTACTATTATCATTATTATTATTATTATAATTATTATGATTATCATTATTATCATTATTATTACTATTTTAGCATTATTATTGTTTTTAGTTCTATCGGTTTCATTATTACTAGCACCAGCAGTAGTAATAATAGTGCTAGTGGTTACTATCATCATCATCATCATCACTGTCATCATTATCATTACCAGAGGACAAAAAACTAGTATCTCAGCAACAATATGGCATTGTTGATTCTCACGTTTTCGTCTGTCTCTGAGAGCAGTAGGTCACCAGGGAGGTCAGCACAGGAAGCTGGGAAGTGTGTGGACCTCTGGAGTGACTAGGCAGCACGAGGACTTTGCATCTCCTTTGGACTTAGCAATATCTTTGAAGTGAAAATTGAGGATCGTTGGTTCGGTACTCCTGGCCAGAAAATGGATATGCCCTCAGGCCAACCAGGGACTCCTTAGTTCACTAAATTTATTTTGACACGGAGGCAGAGAGTGGGATTACTAGTGTCACTGCCACCCGTACCGGGATACCAGTGATATCAATACCGGGGGGTCACTGCTTGTACTACCAGTGCCAAGCGTGTCACTGCCAGTGCTACCAGCACTGCGAATGCCGGTGATAACAACGTTGTGGTGACAGTGATAATGTTATCAAGCCAGGACTGTCATCGCTGGTGCCACAAATAACGGGGATGCCATCTAACTAATGTATTTAGTCCTGGCGATGGACACGGATGTTCCGGTGATTAGTAAGTCTCGTCTCACTAGAGGTTGTGTCTAGAAAAGAAAACAGAGAACTCGAGTGAACTTAGGGTGATCGGTCGGCCCTAATCGGCAATTTCTATTGGTCATCGTTGGCCCACCCGGTGTATTTTGGCTGCAGAAAACAATGTCATTACCTCTGTGTCCCCCTCAACCTCCGTTTTCGTCAGCTTCTACCTCATTGGAATGAATACATGCATACATGAGTGTCCCTTGAGGTGAGTGAGGGCGGGACCAATGCTGCTGGTGGCATTCTGTTTCTACTGATGACACGTTACTGCAGCTGGTGGTATACATCACTGCTATACATAGCACCTTACTGCTACTGATAACGCATTTCTTTCAATAGTGACCGGTATGGCACGGGCAAAACAGAGCATCTCGGGTGAATGAAAAAAGTAAAGGGAAAGAGACAGAAGTTAATCAAGTGCTGGTAGACCTGACTCTTGAAGAGTGAAAGGTGAGAGGGGGAGGAGAATTCCACAGCTTAGATGTTCGAGGCAAGAAGGGGGTATCATGACAGCCAGTCCGCCACTCGTCGATCTCCACCCAGAGACTGCGGGAAACAGCAGCCAAAAGCGTGCCTTGGATTCAAGCCTTCGTGACGGAGACAAGCGAATAATCATGAGGATAATGGCCTAGATAACACCTGCTGAATATAGAGAGCAGCAACATCGTAGCGTATGGAAAGCGAGGGTTGGAGAGAGGTGATGCTAAGGGAATTAACGAGAAGGAAGGATTCTGATTCCTCTCTAGTTAACAGAGAAGTGGTTAGATGCGCCACCCCAGATGTGTGAGCTGTAACCAAACTTGGGCGACTAAAACTGCTGTAAATGTGAAAAAGCTTTTCACAAGAAAAAATTATTACTGCACCCATACAACACTCCCAGCTTTAGGGAAGCAGACTGTGGTGTTGATGATGTGGGGTTTCCAGGATAGGTCGGAGGATATGGTTATGCCCAATATGTTTATGTTATCAGAGGGTTGAACTTTGGTGTTTTCAGACTGAACAGAGGGAAACGAATGATTCTCACATACAGATATAAGGAGAAGTATTTCTGCACCATCAGATTTAACAAGTGAGTTGAGGTATCTAAAGTGGATCCATCAGCATTAGAGTGAAGAGGGTTAGAATTTCAAGGGAAAAAGCCTTGGGACAGATACCCGAGGGACGCCACAAATTCCTTCCATCAGTGACAACTGCTACAGATCGGCCAGAGAGAAAGCTATGCATTACAGAACAGAGAGAAGCAGTGAATCAAAAGGATGGGAGTTTAGAAAGGAGGGCCACACCTTGTCAAATGCTTTGGAGATGTCGAGGGATATGACAAAAGTTTTACCAAAATCCCTGATGGGGAAGAACCAAAGATGAGTCACACAGTAGACCTAGAACTGCGAAATCCATATTGGTGATGAGAAAGAAAAAAATGGAATTCTAGGTATTTGAAAAACTGAGGTTTAAGGAGAGCTTGAAAGGGGTTGGAGGTTGCAGAAGCGAGAGCCGAGAGCAATAGGGTGGTGGTTGGAGGGGTGAGAGCGAAATAGAGCTAGGATTTGTGCTGGCTCAAAGGCACACTCCTTTAGGACTCGAGGAGGTAAGCCATCTGAGACATAAGGCTTGTCCAAATGCGCTGGGGGAAAACTTGGAAGACCTTACTACTACAGGCAACACTTTAATGCTACTGGTACCACTTTAACGCTACTGGTACCACTTTACTGTTACTGGTGGCACTTTTCTGCTACTAGTGGTACATTACTAGTACTGGTAACGCCTTACTGCTACTGGTGGCACATTACTGCTACCGGTGGCATCTTGCTGCTTCTGGTGACACAGCACTGATACTGGTAACATCTTACTGTTACTGGTAACATATTACTGTTACTGTGGTACCTTACTGCTGCTGGTAACACCTTACTGCTATTGGTAACACCTTACTGTTGTTCCATTCACATACAGGAGCGGAGGCTCTCGTCATGGACGCTGGTATCTAACCACGTGCGGTGGGACAACACGAGTGAGTTCGTTGTGCTGGACCTGAAGCCGGGCCACCGCTACACCCTCAGGATGACCGCCCACAATTCGGCCGGCTCGTCCGTGGCCACCTACCCGTTCACCACCCTCACCCACATAGGAGGTACGCCAGACGGCCTTATGCTCGTACTTCCGCTCTCTTCATCCTTCTCTTGCTTCAGCTCCACTGGTTCCCCATTGTAACCTTCTGTCTCATGTGCGGTTCGTCTTATTGTAACCCTGGCTTTCATTTGCCTTACTGTCCTCTCCCGGTGCTGTATTGCTTTCAGACTTACAGACTAGTTCTTTACCACGTCGTCTCTCAGTCTGTCTCCCTCCAAAAGTGGGAAAACTTTTTTTTCCCCATTACATTTTTTTTTATTGATTTTCCTAGTTTCTCTCAACAATCAGCACCCTAACCCTGGTCTTGGACGTAACTTGTAGGGATCGGGTCAAATGCAGTGATGTCCAAGTTCAGCATATGTCTGTCGAGGGTGAAATGAAGACGATGTTGCCGAGCGTGAAGTGAATACTGGTGTTTCTAGTTATCTATTTTCTCTCTTTTTCTTTCATATACGCTCCCTCTGACATAGCCATAAGTTACGTGGATATTAGGGCAAAGCTCAGTCATACGCTTATCTCACAGTAACTAGCTCAACATATATCCATATACATAATATTGCTAAGATATTATGGTTGGTATCTGGATAGCTAGTTGAAAGAGCAGATATAAAAAGCCAGACTTTCAGTATCGAGATACTCAGTGAATGACATTCCAGTGTAGTTCATCACTACACTGTGGCCATCTTGTGCACCTTAGCTTGGTGCATGACGGAGAGGCATTGGCCCTGGCGTTCTCATACACCTCATCATTATGCCTGACAGTCATACGCACCTAAGCGTTGATCTTCACAGTTTCTGACCATATTCAGATACATAGATACACAGACCACACTGGCCCAAGGCCCAGGCGAGGTGGTCTGGCCTGAATGCTACTGAAAGGAGTCTCGTCTTCCCCAGCAACGTTGTCGCCTGAGATGATATCCCACGACGGGGTGGGCCAGACCCCGTGGTACCTGGATCCCCACGTGCTGGTGGCGGTGCTCCTTGCCTGCATCCTGGTGTTCCTCGCCGTGTGCCTCGCCGTCGCCTACGCCTGCCGCAGGACCAGGACCCACACGCACACATGTAAAGGTTAGTTCTTACCCTACCACAACCGTAACGGCTGAGATGAAGAGGCAAAGATTATTTCATCACATGTAATGCAGGCAAGACAATGACTATCAGTAGTTTACTCTCTCTTTCTCTCTGGTGGGCGAGTCTAGGAATAGCCGGTCACCTTATCATAATACCAATGTCGTGCGAGAATCACACGAGTGAATTACATGGTCTTTATACGAACATAGGATCACTCTGCAACAGAGTGGCCGTATTACATTGCTTGGTAAGTCTTGAACACTTTGATATCATCGGATTGACAAAAACATTTTCGAACACACACACACACACAAAAAAAAAAAAAAAAAAAAAAAATAATTAGCAAGTGCAAGTTGGTGGATTTTCAATTGTTTATAAGGGATAGAGATGCGGTCGAGGAGGCGGAACTGCGCTGTTTGTAAGATCACAAGTCCCCACTGAAATTCAGACTGCAACACCTACTACCGTTGAGCACTTGTGTACTCATATTAGCACACAATTTAACAAACTTTACAAAAAATGTCGTGTATAAACGCCCTAGTCAACAGACAGATACTGATACCGTCCTGTACAAGAGTTTACAATGAGCAATAAAGAGGGAGAGACTCGATCATTCTGGGGGATTCTAATCTTCTATCAATCAACTGGCGAACTATTTCAGGTGTAAAGAGTAAATCTGCTAGACTTACTAACTTTGTAGAGGACAATTTTTGCTTTTAAATCGTCACAGAGCCGAGAAAGGAAGCTAAAATACTTGATCTATTTTTACATCCAGGAGTTCTTGATAAATAATCTTGTGTTAGGTAACATCTAGGTGCATGCCACCATAAAATGGTTAGGTTCGATGTAAATCTCATAATCCGCTCCGCTAAAAACAGTTTTATTACACCTGATTTTAAAAGAACGGATTTTAATGGGTTGCGCGATACATTAAAAAAGTCTCATCCTTCTTGGTTCACGCTCCCAACGAGAGGGAACGGAATAAAACTTTGAGTTCACCGAAATGATCTGAACTGCATGAAATATTTCTTCACCAACGACATTACTGACGTGTGGAATAAGCCCCCAGAACACGTTGTTCAGAACGATATACTTAATGTGTTCATAATTAGGCTTGATCTCCATATGTCACTTTATGGTACTGAGTAACACTTCGGAACTTTGGAACTCTCTACCTTCTCATGTCTTCCCCAATAACTATGACCTGGCTCATTTCAAGAGACAGGTTTTTCACTTTCTCAAAAATTCGTAAATACTTTCCCTGTC
>JAYMFT010087421.1:0-14115 GCA_038088735.1 Panulirus argus | reverse complement strand
CTTGCGGGTGAGAGGATGTCACAGTCTCATGGCAGGAATTTAGATAGTCGAAGAAGGATACAAAGTTTGTAGAGTTAAGGTATCGTTTTCATTACTAACGCTAGTTTAGGTGTCGTTTTCATTACTATCGCCAGTGAAGGTATCGTTTTCATTATCATAACTAGCAAAGTGTCGTTTTCAATATTATTGCCAGTTAAAGTGTCGATTTCATTACAATCGCTAGTTAAGGTTTCGCTTCGTTACTAACGCTAGTTAAGGTGTCGTTTTCATTACTATCATTAGTTAAGGTGGCGTTTTCAATTCCATCGCTAGCTATGGTGTCGTTTTCATTACTTTCGCTAATTAATGTGTCGTTTTCATTACTTTCGCTAATTAGTGTGTCGTTTTCATTACTTTCGCTAGTTAAGGTGTCGTTTTCATTACTGTCGCTAGTCAAAGTGTCGTTTTTATTAATATCGCTAGTTAATGTGTTGTTTTCATTGTAATCGCTAGTTAAGGTGTCGCTTTCATTACTATCGCTAGTTTAGGTGTTGTTTTCATTATTATCGCCAGTTAAGGTGTCGTTTTCATTACTATCTAAGGTTAATGATTCATTTACATTGTTATCGCTAGTTATTGTGTCGTTTTCATTACTATCGCTCGTTAGGGTTTCGTTTTCATTACTAACGCTAGTTTTGGTGTCGTTTTCATTACTAGCGCCAGTTAAGGTATCGTTTTCATTATTATAACTAGTTAAGGTGTATTTTTCAATATCATCGCCAGTTAAGGTCTCGATTTCATTACAATCGCTAGTTAAGGTTTCGTTTTCATTACTAACGCTAGTTAAGATGTCGTTTTCATTACTATTGCCAGTTAAGGTGTCGTTTTCTTTATTATCACTAGTTAAGGTGGCATTTTCAATGGTATCGCTAGCTATGGTCTCGATTTCATTACAATCGCCAGCTAAGGTTTCGTTTTCATTACTAACGCTAGTTAAGATGTCGTTTTCATTACTACCGCCAGTTAAGGTGTCATTTTCATTACTATCACTAGTTAAGGAGGCGTTTTCAGTACTATCGCTAGTTAAGGTGTCGTTTGCATTACTATCCCTAGTTAAGGTGTAGCTTTTATCACTATTGCTAGTTAAAATATCATCTTCATTACTATCGCTAGTAAAGATGTTCTCATTACTGTTGCTGGTTAAGGTGTCGTTTTTACTACTATCGCTAGTTATCGTGTCGTTTTCATTACTACCGCTATTCAAAATGTCATTTCTGTCGCTAGTTAAGGTGTCGTTTTCATTGTTATCGCTAGTTAATGCGTCGTTTTCATCATTATCACTAGTTATGGTGTCATTTTCATTACTATCACTAGTTAAAGTGACGTTTTCATATGTATCGCTAGCTAATGTTTCGTTTTCATTACTGTCGCTACTTAAGGTGTCGTTTTCATTACTATCTCTAGTTAATGTGTCGTTATCATTACTTTCGCTAGTTAGTGTGTCGTTTTCATTACTTTCGCTAATTAAAGTGTCGTTTTCAATACTATCACTAGTTAAGGTGTCGTTTTCATTACTATCGCTAGTTAATGTGTCTCCATTACTATCGTTAGTTAAGGAGTCGTTTTCAATACCATCTATAGTTAAGGTGTCGTTTTCATTACTATCGCTAGTTAAAGTGACGTTTTAAGTACTATCGCGAGTTACAGTGTCGTTTTCATTACTATCGCTGGTCAATGTGTCGTTTTCATTGCTATCCCTAGTTAAGGTGTCGTTTTCATTACTATTGCGAGTTTAGGATCGATTTGATTACAATTGCTAGTAAAGGTGTAGTTTTCGTTGCTATCTATAGTTAAGGTGTTGTTTTCATTAGTATCGCTAGGTAAGGTCTCGTTTTCATTACTATCGCTTTTGAGGTGTCGTTTTCATTACTATCTCTAGTTGATATGTCGTTTTCATTACTTTCCTAGCTGATGTATTGTTTTTATCACTTTCGCTAATTATGGTGTCGTTTTGAATACTATCACTAGTTAAGGTGTCGTTTTCATTACTATCGCTGGTTAATGTGTCTTTTCATTACTATCGATAGTTAATGCGTCGGTTTTATTACCATCAATAGTTAAGGTGTCGTTTTCATTACTATCCCTAGTTAAGGTGATGTTTTCATTACTATTGCGAGTTTAGGTATCGATTTCTTTACAATCGCTAGTTAACGTGTCGTTTTTGTTACTATCTATAGTTCAGGTGTTGTTTTCATTAGTATCGCTAGGTAAGGTCTCGTTTTCATTACTATCGCTAGTTGAGGTGTCGTTTTCATTACTATCTCTAGTTAATGTGTCGTTTTCATTACTTTCATAGTTAATGTATTGTTTTCATTACTTTCGCTAATCATGGTGTCGTTTTGAATACTATCACTAGTTAAGGTGTCGTTTTCATTACTATCGCTAATTAATATTTCTTTTCATTACTATCGCTAGTTGAGGTGTCGTTTTCATTACTATCGCTAGTTAAGGAGTCCTTTTTATTACTTTCGCTAGTTAAGATGTCGTTTTCATTACTATCGCTAGTCAATGAGTCGTTTTCATTAATATCCCTAGTTAAGGTATCGTTTTCATTACTATTGCCAGTTTAGGTGTCGATTTCATTACAGTTGCTTGTTAAGGTGTCGTTTTCATTAACATCTATATTAAGATGTCGTTTTCAATAGTATCACTAAGTAAGGTCTCATTTTTATTACTGTCGCCAGTCAAGGTGTCGTTTTCAGTATTACTGTTAACTGGGGTGTCCTTTTCATTACCATCGCTAGTTAAGATGTCGTTTTCATTACTATCTCTAGTTCAGGTGTCGTTTTCATTACTATCGCCAGTTAAGGTGTCGTTTTCATTACTATTACTATTTATGGTGGCGTTTTCATTAATATCGCTTGTTAATGATTTGTTTTCATCACTATCGCTATTCAAAGTGTCGTTTCATTACTATCGCCTGTTAAGGTGTCTTTTCATTACCAGCGTAAGCTTATGTGTTGTTTTCATTACTATCGTTAGTTAAGGTGTCGTTTTCATTACTATCTAAGGGTATGGTGACGCTTTCATTACTTCTGCTAGTTAATCTTTCGTTTTCCTTACTACTCTACTTTTTTTTCTTTTTATGTTGAAGGCTCTAGGCAAGGACAAAAGTCCACATCAAGGACAGGCCCTAATTGAAATATAGAGAGAATTTAGAAAGGGGGAAAAACAGACAGGGTAAGTATTTACAAATTTCTGAGAAAGTAAAAAACATGTGTCTTGAAATGAGCCAGGTCATAGTTTCTGGGAAAGACATGAGAAGGTAGAGACTTCCATATCTTCGACGTGTAGGGAAAGAAGCAGTTGTCTAAACGGCCCACCTTTGAGTTGCCGATGGCCACACAATACTCATGTGACGCAGCAACTTGTCAAATATTCCGTGGTCTAACTAGTGGTGGAGGCACCAAGCAGCCATCACCATTTAAGGTGACGTTTTCGTTACTTTCGCCAGTTAATGTGTCGTTTTCATTACTATCGCTAAATAAGGTGTTGTTTCATTGCTATCACTAGATAAGGAGTAATTTTCATTAATATCGCTAGTTAATGTGTCGTTTTCATTACTCTTGCCAGTTTATGTGTCATTTTCACAATTATCGCTAGTTAAGGTGTCGTTTTCATTAAAATCGCTAGTTAATGTGTCTTTTTCATTACTATCGCTAGTTAAGGTGTTGTTTACATTACTGTTGCCAGAAAAAGTGTCGTTTTCATTACTATCGCCAGTCAAGGTGTCGTTTTCCTTGTTATCGCTAGATTATGTGTCGTTTTTATTACTATCTCTAGTTAATGTGTCGCTAGTTAATATGTTGTTCTCTTTACTATCTATAGTTAAGGTGATACTTTCATTACAATCGCTAGTTAAGGTGTCGTTCTCATTACTATCGATAGTTAATGTGTCGTTTTCATCACTATCTCTGCTAAATATATCATTTTCATAACAATCGCTAGTTAAGGTGTCGTGTTTATCATTATCGCTAGTTAATGCGTTGTTTTCATTACTATCGCTAGTTTAGGAGTGGTTTTCATTATTATCGCCAATTAAGCTGTCGTTTTCATTACTATCACTATTTAAGGTGGAGTTTTCATTACTATGGCTAGTTACTGTGTCGTTTTCATTACTATTGCTACTTAAAATGTCGTTTTTATTACCATCGCCAGTTAAGGTGTCGTTTTCATTACAATCGCAAGCTGACGTGTTGTTTTCCTTACTGTCACTAGTTAAGGTGTGGTTTCATTACTATCACTAGTTAAGGTGACGTTTTCATTACCATCTATAGTTAAGGTGTCGTTTTCATTACTATCGCAAGCTAAGGTGTCGTAGTCATCACTATCACTAGTTACGGGGTCGTTTTCATTTATATCACTAGTTGATGTGTCGTTTTCATTATTCTCGCCAGTTGATGTGTCGTTTTCATTGTTCTCGTCAGTTGATATGTCGTTTTCATTAATATCGCTACTTGATGTTTCGTTTTCATTACCATCGCTAGTTAAGTTGTCGTTATTATTACTATTGCCACTTAACGTGTTTTCATTACTATCTCCAGTTAAGGTGTCGTTTTCATTACTATGACTAGTTAAGGTGGGGTTTTCATAACTATCGTCAGGTAATGTGTCGTTTTCATTACAATCGTTAGTTAAGGTTTCGTTTTTATTACTGTCGGTAGTTAAGGTGTCTTTTTAATTAATATCGTTAGCTAATGTGTCGTTTTCATTATTGTCTCCAATGCCTCGTTTTCCATACTATCTATAGTTAATGTGTCGTTTTCATTATTATCACTAGTTCATGTGTCATTTTCTTTACAATCGCTAATTCATGTGTCGTTTTCAACACTATCGCTAGTCAAGGCGTCGTTTTTATTACTATCGCTAGTTACGGTATCGCTTTCATTACTATCGTTTAAAATGTTTTTAATACTATGGCTAGTTAAGGTGTAGTTTTCATTATTATCGTTAGTTAAGGTGTCGTTTTCATTACTATCTATAATTATGGTGCCGTTTTCGGTACTATTTACACTTAAGTTGCCCTTTCTCACTACAATCGGAATTTAAGGTGTCATTTTCATTAGTATCTCCAGTGAAGGTGTCGCATTCATTACTATCGCTAGTTAAGGTGTGGTTTTCATTATTATCGCTAGTCAAGGTGTCATTTTTATTACTATCGCAAGTTAAGGTATCGTTTTCATTACAATCGCTAGTTAATGTGTCGTTCTCATTACTATCGCTTTTTAAGGTTTTATTTTCATTATTATCGCTAGGTAAGGTGTCATTTTCATTACTAACTACAGTAACGGATATGTTTTCATTACTATCGGTGGTTAATGTGTGGTTTACTATTGCTAGTTAATGTGTCCTTTTCAATACAATCGCTAGTTAAAAAGTTGTTTTCTTTACTATCGCTAGTAAAGGTGTCGTTTTCAGTACTATCTCTAGTTAAGGTGTCGTTTCCATTACTATCGCTAGTTGAGGTGTCGTTTTCATTACTATCGCCAGTTTTGGTGTCGTTTTCATAAATATCGCTAGTTGATGTGTTGGTTTTATTACTATAGATAGTTACGGAGTCGTTTTCATTACCATCGCTAGTTTAGGTGTCGTTTTCATTACTATCGCCAGTTAAGGTGTCGTTTTCATTATTATCAGAAGTTAAGATGGCCCTTTTCATTACTATCGCTAGTTAAGGTGTTGTTTTCATTATCGTTGCCAGTTAAGGAGTCGTTTTCATTACTATCGCTAGCTCATGTGCTGTTTTCATTGCCATCGCTAGTTAAGGTGTCGTTTTCATTACTGTCGCTAGTTAATGTGATTTCTTCATTACTATCGCTAGTTAAGGTGTCGTTTTTATTAATATCGTTAGTTAATGTGTTGGTTTCATTACTATCGTTAATTAAGGAGTCGTTTTCATTACCATCGCTAGTTTAGGTGTCGTTTTCATTACTATCGCCTGTTACGGTGTCGTTTTCATTAATATCGCCTGTTACGGTGTCGTTTTCATTACTATCAGTAGTTAAGGTGGCCTTTTTCATTACAGTCGCTTGTTAATGTGTTGTTTTCTTTACTATCGCTACTTAGAATTTCTTTTTCAATAATATCGTTAGTTAAGGTGTCGTTTTCATTACTATCGCTAGCTTATGTGCTGTTTTCATTACCATCTTTAGTAAATGTGTCCTTTTCATTACTATCACTAGTTAAGGTGACGTTTTCATTACAATGGGTAGTTTATGTTTCCTTTTCATTACTACTGCTATCTAAGGTGTCGTTTCCGTTACTATAGCTTGTTAATGTGTCTTTTTTATTACTATCGCTAGTTAATGCGGCGTTTCATTACTATCGCAAATTAATGTATCGTTTTCATTACTATTGCTCTTTAATGTGACGTTTTCATTACTTTCGCTAGTTAATGTGTCATTTTCATTACTATCACTAATTAAGGTGTCGCTTTCATTACTATCGCAAGTTAAGGTGTCGTTGTCATCACAATCACTAGTTACGGGGTTGTTTTCATTAATATCGCTAGTTGATGTGTCGTTTTCATTATTCTCGCCAGTTGATGTGTTGTTTTCATTGTTCTCGCCAGTTGATATGTCGTTCTCATTAATATCGCTACTTGATGTGTCATTTTCATTGCCATCGCTAGTTAAGGTGTCGTTATTATTACTATTGCCAGTTAACGTGTTTTCATTACTATCGCCAGTTAAGGTGTCGTTTTCATTACTATGACTAGTTAAGGTGGCGTTTTCATTACAATCGTCAAGTAATGTGTCGTTTTCATTGCTATTGCTAGTTGAGGTGTCGTTTTCATTGCTATCGCCAGTTTTGGTGTCGTTTTCATAAATATCGCTAGTTAATGTGTTGGTTTTATTACTATAGCTAGTTACGGAGTCGTTTTCATTACCATCACTAGTAAATGTGTCGTTTTTATTACTATCGCTAGCTAAGGTGTTTTTTTCATTGCTATCACCAGTCAAGGTGTCGTTTTTCACCACTATCGCCAGTTAAGGTGTCTTTCCACTGATAACGCTCGTTTAAATGTCGTTTTCATTGCTATGTCTAGTTGAAGTTTCGTTTTCAGTCTCGTAGCTAGGAAAGGTTTTGTTTTCATTACTATCGTCAGGTAATATGTCGTTTTCTTTACTATCGCTTATTAAGGTGTCGTTTTCATTGTTATCGTTAGTGGAAGTTTCATCTTTATTACTATCGTTAGTTAATGTGTCGTTTTCATTACAATCTCCAGTTATGGTCTCGTTTTCATTACTCTCTATAGTTAAGGTGTCGTTTTCATTATTATAGCTAGTCTATGTTTCGTTTTCTTTACATTAGCTAGTTCATGTGTCGTTTTCATTATTATAGCTAGTCTATGTTTCGTTTTCTTTACATTAGCTAGTTCATGTGTCGTTTTCAATACTATCGCTAGTTAAGGTGTTGTTTTTTTATTACTGTCGCTAGTTATGGTGTCATTTTCATTACTATTGCTTAAGGTGTCGTTTTTAATACTATGGATAGTCAATGTCGTTTTCATTACTATTGCTATTAAAAATGTCGTTTTCAGTACTAGCACTAGTTACTGTGTCGTTTTCAATAGTATCACTAATTAATGTGACGGTTTCACTAATATCGGTAGTTAATGTTTCGTTTTCATTACTATCGCTACTTAAGGTGTCGTTTCCATTACTATCGCTAGTTGATATGTCGTTTTCATTGCTATCGCCAGTTAATGTGACGTTTTCATTACTGTTGCTAGTTAATGTGTTGTTTTCATTACTATCGCTAGTTAATGTGACGTTTTCATTACTATCGCTAGTTAATGTGTCGTTTTCATTAATATCGCTAGTTCATGTGACGTTTTCATTACTTTCGCTAGTTAACGTGTCATTTCCTTTACCATCACTAGTTAATGTGTCGTTTTCATTACAACCGCTAATTAAGGTTTCGTTTTCATTACAATCGCTAGTTAAGGTGTCGTTTTCATTTATATCGCTAGTTAATGTGTCGTTTTTATTACCATCGCTAGTTGAGGTGTCGTTTTTATTACTATCTCCAGTTAAGGAGTCGTTTTCACTACTATCGAAAGTTAAGGTGTCGTTTTCATTGATATCGCTCGTTAATGTATCGTTTTCATTACTATCTAGTTGAAGTTTCGTTTTCAGTCTTATCGCTAGTTAAGGTTTTGTCTTCGTTACTATAGTCAGGTAGTGTGTCGTTTTCTTTACTATCGCTTCTTAAGGTGTCGTTTTCTTTATGATCGTTAGTTAAGGTTTCGTCTTCATTACTCTCTCTAGTTAAGGTGTCGTTTTCATTATCATCAATCGTTAATGTGTCGTTTTCATTAGTATCTCCAGTTACGGTCTCGTTTTCATTACTATCTATAGTTAAGGTGTCGTTTTCATTATCATCGCTAGTTTATGTTTAGTTTTCTTCACAATCGCTAGTTCATGTGTCGTTTTCAATACTATTGCTAGGCAAGGTGTTCTTTTTATTACTGTCGTTAGTTACGGTGTCGCTTTCATTACTAACGCTTAAGGTGTCGTTTTTGATACTATGTCTAGTTAAGGTGTAGTTTTCATTATTATCCTTAGCTAGGGTGTCGTTTTCATTACTATCTATAGCTATGGTGTCGTTTTCATTACTAATTTCACTTAAGTTGCGCTTTTTCACTACAATCGGGAATTAAGGTGTTTTCATCATTATCAACAGTTAAGGTCTCACATTCATTACTATCGCTAGGTAAGGTGTGGTTTTCATTACTATCGCTGGTTAAGAGGACTTTTTTATTACTATCGCTGGTTAAGGCATAGTTTTCATTACAATCGCTAGTTAATATGTCGATCTTATTACTATCGATTTTTAAGGTTTCGTTTTCATCACTATGGCTAGTTTTGTTGTCATTTTCATTCCTTTCTATAGTTAAGGATACGTTTTCATTACTATCGTTGGTTAATGTCTGGTTTTCATTACTATCGCTAGTTAAAGTGTCGGTCTCATTACTATTGCCAGTTAATGTTTTTTCTTTTCAGTACTATCGCCGGTTAAAACGTCGTTTTCATTACTATCGCTAGGTAAGATGTCGTTTTTATTACTATCGCTAGTTAAGGTGTCGCTTTTATTACTATCGCCAGTTTAGGTGTCGTTTTCATTACTATCGCCAGATTAGGTGTCGTTTTCATTAATATCGCTAGTTAATATGTCGGTTTCATTACTTTTGCTACTTAAGGAGTCTTTTTCATTACCATCGCTAGTTTAGGTATCGTTTTCATTGCTATCGGCAGTTAAGGTGTCGTTTTCATTACTATCACTATTCAAAGTGGCATTTTCAGTACTATCGCTACTTACAATATCTTTTTCATTAATATCGCAAGTTAAGGTGTCGTTTTCATTACTTTCGCCAGTTAAGTTGTCGTTTTCATTACTATCGTTAGCTTATGTGTCTGCTTCATTACTATCGCTAGTTAAGGCGTCGATTTCATTACCAGTGCTAGGTAATTTGTCGTTTTTATTACTATCACTAGTTATGTTGTCGTTTTCATTACTATCATTAGTTAAGGTGACGCTTTCATAACTATCGCTAGCTAATATTTCGTTTTCATTACTATCACTAGTTAATGTGTCATTTTCATTACTTTCGCTAGTTAAGGTGTCGTTTTCATTACTATCGCTTCTTAGGGTGTCGTTTTCATTACTATCGCTAGTTAAGGTGTCGTTTTTATTACTATCACCAGGTTATATTTTGTTTTCAATACTATCTCAATTCAATGTGTCGTTTTCATTACTGTCTCTAGTTAAGGTGTCGTTTTCATTACTATAGCTTCTTAGGGTGTCGTTTTCATTACTATCGCCAGTTAAGGTGTCGTTTTTATTGCTATCACCAGGTTATGCTTTGTTTACAATACTATCTCTATTTAATGTGTCGTTTTCATTACTGTCTCTATTTAAGGTGTTGTTTTGATTAATATTTATAGTTAAAGAGTCGTTTTCATTACTATCGCTACTTAAGGTGTCGCTTTTATTACTATTGCTAGTTGATGTATCGTTTTCATTACTTTCGCTAGTTACGGTGTCGTTTTCAATACTATCACTAGTTAAGGTGTCGTTTTCGTTACTATCGCTAGTTGATATGTAGTTTTCAATACTATCTCTACGTAAGGTGTCGTTTCCATTACTATCGCCAGTAAAGGTGTCGTTTTTATCATTATCGCGAGGTTATGTGTTGTATTTATTGCTATCGCTCGTTCATGTTTTGTCTTCATTATTGTCGTTAATTAAGGTGTTGTTTTCATTAATGTCGCAAGTTATGGTGTCTTTTTAATACTGCCGCTAGTTAAGGTATCATTTTCATTACTATTGCAGGTTATTGTGTCGTTTTCATTACTATCCCTAGTTAAGGTGTCGTTTTCATTACTATTTCCAGTTAAGGTGTCGAAATCATTATAATCGCTAGTTAAGGTGTCGTTTTCATTACTATCTATAGTTAAGTTGTCGTTTTCATTTGTATCGCTTGGTAAAGTGTCGTTTTCATTACTATCGCTAGTAAAGCAGTGGTTTTCTGTGTTATCGTTAGTTGAGGTGTCGTTTTCATTACTTTCACCAGTTAAGGTGTTGTTTTCATTACTATCGCTAGTTAATGTGTTGTTTTCATTACTGTCTCTAGTTAATGAGATGTTTTCATTATTTTCGCTAGATAATGTGTCGTTTTCATTACTATCGCTAGTTAATGTGTCGTTTTCATTACTATCACTAGTTAAGGTGTCGTTTTCATTAATATCGCTAGTTAATTTGTTGGTTTCATTACTCTCCCCAGTTGATGTGTCGTTTTCATTACAATCGCTAGTTAAGGTGTCCTTTACATTAAAATCGTAGTTAATGTGTTCATTTCATTACTGTCTCTATTTAAGGTGTCGTCTTCATCACTATCGCCAGATAAGGTGTCGTTTTCATTGTTATCGCTAGATTATGTTCGTTTTTATTACTATCGATAGTTAATGTTTCGTGTTCATTACAATTGCTAGTTAATGTTTCGTTTTCAGCACTATCTATATTTAAGGTGTTACTTCCATTACTATCGCTGCTTAAGTTGTCGTTCTCATTACTATCGGTAGTTAATGTGTCGTTTTCTTTACTATCGTTAGATAATGTGTCGTTTTCATTAAAATTTGCTAGTTAAGGTGTCGTTTTTATTATTATCGCTAGTTAATGTGTTGTTTTCATTAATATCGCTAGTTAAGGTGTCGTTATCATTACAATTGCTAGTTTAGCAGTCGTTTTCATTGCTTTCGCCAATCAAGCTGTAGTTTTCATTACTATCGCAAGTTAATGTGTCATTTTCATTATTATGACTAGTTAAAGTGTCGTTTTCATTGATATCGCTTGTTTATGTGTCGTTTTGATTACTATCGCTAGCTGATACGTCGTTTTCAGTACTAGCACTAGGTAATTTGTCGTTTTCATTACTGTCACTAGTTAAGTTGACGTTTTCATTACTATTGGTAGTTAATGTTTCGTTTTCATCGCTATCGCTATTTAAGGTGTCGTTTTCATTACTATCGCTAGTTAACGTGCAGTTTTCATTACTATCGCCAGTCAATATGACGTTTTCATTACTGTTGTTATTTAATGTGTTGTTTTCATTACTATCGCTAGTTAACGAGAAGTTTTTACTACTTTCGCTAGTTAATGTGACGATTTCATTACTTTCGCTGGTTAATGTGTCGTTTTCATTGCTTCGTTTGTTAAGGTGTCGATTTTATTACTATCACTAGTTAAGGCGTAGTTTTCATTACTATCGCTAGTTAATGTGTTCTTTTCATTACGCTCGCCATTTAATGTATCGTTTTCATTACAATCGCTAGTTACGGTGTCGTTTTCAATAATATCGCTGGATGATGTGTCGTTTTCATTGCCATCGCTAGTTAAGGTGTCTTTTTATTACTATCTCCAGTTAAGGTGTCGTTTTCATTATAATCGCCAGTTAAGGTGTCGTTTTCATTGATATCGCTCGTTTATGTGTCGCTTTCATTACCCTCGCTAAAGTGTCGTTTTCACTATTATCACTAGTTAAGGTTTCGTTTTCATTACTATTGTCAGGTAATGTATAGTTCTCATTACAATCGCTAGTTAAGGTGTCGCTTTCAATACCATCATTAGTTAAAGCTCCGTTTTTATTACTATCACTAGTAAAGGTGTCGTTTTCATTACTATCACTAGTTAAGGTGCCGTTTTCATTACTTTCAACTAGTTAAGGTGACGCATTCTTTAGTACCACTCGTTAATCTTTTGTTTTCATTACTATCACTACTTAAGGTGTTTTCTTTACTATCTCCAGCTAAGGTGCCGTTTTTACTACCGTCGCTAGGTTAGGTTTTCTTTTCAATACTGTCGCTAGTTAATGTGTCGTTTTCATTACTATCGCTAGTTAAGGTGTCTTTTCATTAATATCTATAGCGAATATATCGTTTTCATTACTATCGCTTGTTCAGGTGTCGTTTTTATTACTATCGCTAGTTAATGTGTCGTTTTCATTGCTATCGGTAGTTAATATGACATTTTCATTACTTTCGGTAGTTACTGTGTCGTTTTCGTTACTTTCGCTAGTTAACGTGTCGTTTTCATTACTATCACTAGTTAAGGTATAGTTTTCATTTATATCGCTAGTTAATGTGTCGTTTTCATTACTCTCGCCAGTTAGTATGTCATTATCATTACAATCGCTAGTTCAGGTGGCATTTTCATTAAAATCGCAAGTTGATGTGTTGTTTTGATTATCTCTGTTTAAGGTGTCGCTTTCATAACTATCGCCAGCTAAGGTGTCGTTTTCGTTGTTATCGCTAGATTATGTGTCGTTTTCATTATAATCGCTAGTTAATGTGTCGTTTTCATTACAATCGCTAGTTAATGTTTCGTTTTCATTACTATCTATCGTTAAGATGTTACTTTCATTACTATCGTTAATTAAGGTGTCGTTCTCATTACTATTGGTAGTTAATGTGCCGTTATCATTACTTTTGCTAGTTAATGTGTCTTTTCGTTAAAATCGCTAGTCAAGGTGTCGTTTTCATAATCATCGCTAGTTAATGTATTGTTTTCATTACTATCGCTAGTTAAGGTGTCGTTTTCATTAATATTACTAGTTAATTTATCGTATTTATTACTCTCGCCAGTTGATGTGTTGTTTTCATTACAATCGCTGGTTAAGGTGCCGTCTTCATTACTATCGCTAGTTTAGGTGTCGTTTTCACTATTATCGCTAGTTAAGGTTTCGTTTTCATTGCTATCGTTAGGTTATGTGTCGTTTTCTTTACTATCGCTTGTTAAGGTGTCGTTTTCATTATTATCGCTAGTTAAGGTTTCGTCTTTTTTACAATTGCTAGTCACGGTGTCGTTTTCATTATTATCGTTAGTTAATGTGTCGTTTTCATTACTATCTCCAGTTATGGTCTCGATTTCATTACTTTCTATAGTTAAGGTGTCGTTTTCATTATTATCGCTAGTTTATGTTTCGTTTACTTTACAGTCGCTAGTTCATGTGTCGTTTTCATTATTATCGCTAGTTTATGCTTCGTTTACTTTACAGTTGCTAGTTCATGTGTCGTTTTCAATACTATCGCAAGTCAAGGTGTTGTTTTTATTACTATGGCTAGTTAGGGTGTCTCTTTCATTACTATCGCTTAAGGTGTCGTTATCATTATTATCGTTAGTTATGGTGTCGTTTTCATTACTATCTATAGTTATGGTGTCGTTTTTTTTGCTATTTTCACTTATGAGGCCCTTTCTCACTACAATCGGAAGTTAAGGTGTCATTTTCATTATCATCGCCAGTTAAGGTGTCGCATTCATTATCATCGCTAGTTATGGTGTGGTTTTCATTACTATCGCTAGTTAAGGTGCTTTTTTTTATTGCTGTCGCTACTTAAGACATAGTTTTCATTACAATCTTTGGTAGTAGGTTGTTGACAATAGCTGCACAGGGTGGTACTACCGTCCTGACTGAGGAGCGTTAAAGTGGTGCTCGGAGCCATCCTACACTCTCCATGTCAGGATTGCTGGTCTTACTTCCTGTCTCATCAAAACGGGACTACCGGGCTAGTCCTG
>JAYMFT010087410.1:0-14115 GCA_038088735.1 Panulirus argus | reverse complement strand
TAATAAAAAATATATATATATATATATATATATATATATATATATATATATATATAACTTTTTTAAGCATTTTCACCATTTTTTGCATTAGCAAGGTAGCGTAAGCAACAGATGACAGCTTTTAAAGGAAAAGCCTTCACTTGACCCCTTCTCTGATCTTTCTTTTGGAAAAGTAAACCAGGAGGGGAGGATTTCCAGCCCCCCGCTCCCACCCCTTTTAGTAGCCTACCACAATACACAGGGAATACAAGGACAGTACTCTTTCTCTCCAGTCTCCAGGAATAATATGTATATTTTTTTTCATACATATTCACCATTTCCCATGTTAGCAAGGTAGCGTTAAGAACAGAGGACTGAGCCCAAGAGGAAAGAATCCTCTCTTGGCCCTCTTCTCTGTTCCTTCTTTTGGAAAAGCGAAAACAGGAGGGGAGGATTTCCAGCCCTCCCGCTCCCTCCCCTTTTAGTCACCTTTTATGACATGCAGGGAATACGTAGGAAGTATTCTTTCTCCCCTATACCATGGGATAAATATGTATTTGTATGGATACATATACGCATATGTATGTGCATATACGTATATATATGTGTATGTAAGTGCAAATGTCTTTCTTTGTTTCCTGGCACTACCTCACTAACGCCGGAAACAGCAATCAAGTATGACATGAAAATATCTATAATCAACCTAAGACCAATTTCTATGAGAGAGTACCAACATCACCCAGGACCTCTTTCTAAAGGCTCCTGCAGCCTAAGGCTGCACTATTTCCAGTTGCAGGAAATTTGTAGACTCCTTTGGAGTGAAAGTTCTTTGACGAGACTACACTCCCAGTGATTCAGTCTTGCCAAAGAAAACAATTTCATGGTTGAATTTTAACCATGTGGAGTCTGGTAACAATGACAGTAAATATGAGCCAAATTAAAGTAATAAGGTACAACATGGGGGTGAGGCAGAATGGCTGAATATAAGTTTATATGGGGAGGACATGGAAAAAGATGAGTGCTTTAGGTACTTCGCAGTGGGTGTGGTAGCATATGGAACCATGGTGGCTGAAGTGAATTAGAAAATGAAAGACGTGGTGCAGAAAGGAGCATGTGAAAAGAGAGATTGTTGGTTGTAAAAGCAAAGATGGGTATGTTAGAAGGTAAAGTAGCCATGATACTGTTAAAAGGATGCAAGTCTTGAGCCATGAAAACAAAATAGGGAAACACGGTGACGTGTTTTAGAGGAAATACGTGATGATGATACATGGTGAGAGGCAGGTTGATCGTGTCAGGAATGCCAGTGTCAAAAGAGAGATGTGGCAGTAAGACCAGTCTGACTGAGAGTCAACCAGAATGTGTGAAAGTGGTTCAGGCACATGGGGAGGATGCACAAAGAAAGACTAACCAAGGGGATCTGTATGACTTATGTACAGGGAGCATGGGGAGAGAGAGACTAAGGGGGAGGTGAAAGCATAGTGTGAAGGAGGCTTTTGGGTACTAAGCCGAACATTCACATGGGTGAGAGCTTTGTGTATTGGATGGATATGGTGCATGGGGGCAATGTTCTATCAACTGGATGAACCACTGCATATGATGATGTCCTAATATACAATGGAGTAATCTGAGGTACTTAGTTATGGAGGGTAGACTCTGGTTTTGGTACATTAACTCTCAACAATTACTGACTGGATTGTTCAAATCAGCTCACTGTTTGTTTGTTCCTAAACCTGCCTCAATATGTTAGGAAAAGAAATTAGATATGAAAAGATTGCTCATGGTGACCATCAATGTCCTTGACCTTGAAACCCAGAGACATGTGACATTAATATGGTGCCTGACACAACTGCACATGACGATGTGCAAACAATATATTCCAAATCTCATGTCAGCTATTGCAACTACTTTCAAAGAAATGTCCAGCAAGGAAAGATGGAGACACTGTGAATACTTCAATGGTTTTTGACTCGCAAGTTTGAATATGATAACTGCCAACAAAAGGTAAGATATACAAGGAAAATTTACTGATTCATTAGTGACTAGTTAGTGCAAGGCAGTTTTTGATGAAACATGTACACTGGAAGTATGGAAATTTGGACAACATGAGTTTTACAAAGCCTTCACAAAAAATATCTACGAAAGCTGGGCACTTATCATGCAATATCTAAACAATTTCATTAATCAGATCGATGTGTTACCTGTGGCACAAATTGCCAGAATTACACCATCTTCTTGCTCATGGACACTGGGCGGTTGGATCATGAATCTATCTTCCTCTGGCTCTATTTCACCAGTGAACCACAACTTGAGAGTTCCCACATCTGTAATAATGAAAGATTTATTTGGTTTGTCATCAAAAATGAATGCTAACATTCAACTGTTGTAACATGTGTTGTTCTCTGCATTTAAAAGAAAGAGGGGCACACAAAGAAAAAATCTAACTCGTTTGGTAACCAGATGGTACATTAATCATAGCAAGATTTTAAAACATCTTTGGTTTAAGGTAATAGCTAATTTTGTGGGCAGGATTAATCAAGAACATTTGTCCTTTCCAATAAGTATCTGCTATTAATGTAGCCAATATGAAAAAAGTAAAAAACTATAAGTATACTTTTTACTGTTTAGTTGACTGGTACAGTTTATTAAAGTTTTAAAGAAATAGTTCTGGTTTTGATTACTGTTACATCATCAGTGACCACATATAATACAACTGTACCATGATTTTATTAAACCCATCACTTGGTCTGAACACAAAGAATGGTAGCAGCAAATGCTCTGATAAAATTATATCACTTACTCACAAGAGAACTTAGGTCAGGTACATGACACATTTTGCATCCCTTAGAATGTATCATTTATATCCTGAAGTCATCAGAAATAAAAATATTAAAGAACTGAGCCACCATAGAACACCTATTCAATCTATAGCTTTAACCGTTTTCATTAGAAATGCATAGATCAACTTTTTGTACAATTCATACGGCTGGATAAATTTGTCAAAAGATGTGAATAAAAACATTTCCGAGACATATCAATTATATAATCATGATCATGTAACCACTGCATACACACAGGTACAATATCATGAATCCCCTGCCTAAACTAACCATCAACTTCTTCTCTCTTCATAGGAAGGGGAGGTGGTCTGGCATCAGCTCTGAGAATAAAGTAACCAACGCACTTGTCTCGCAAGAATATACGAAATGGGCCCTCCACCTGGAAAGAGTGAAAAGAAACCTAATTCCTGTTGGCTGCACAATTTTTTCCATAAGCTCAGTCAAACACACAGAAAGCAAACAATATTCCAAAAAATACATTAAATTAAAATCACATATTAGGAAAAGATGGGGAAACTTTAAAAAGCAGTAAATTCGATAAATGATGGTTGGTAAAATGGATAAAGAATGATAGTAATGGATGAAATGACTGCTATAATGAGATTAGTAAAGGAGAAAGTATTGGGACCGAGCAGGAGAAACCTGCACAGTACGTCTGCAGGGCAAGTATGATGAATATCGTTACTTATTCCTCATCAAATAACCATACTTCAACAATGTGGCATGATGACTCGTGCAAAACCATCAAGATATCCCTCTCACAAACATACTTCCTCGTCCTGACCTTCTGATTACCATTTTTTTCTTTCTGCAGATTTGAGAACAATTCTCTGATAATTCTGCCCATGAAATTTTAGGCCAATTTCCTTGCTACTTTGTTACTTCATCTTTTAAACTATCAATCATACACTTCTCAGAATGATCCTACAATTTCTTTACTATTCAATGTCTATGCTCTCAGACCTTCATATCCACATCTAAGAAAATCCACCTAAGTTGTTTCTCACCATTTTGTAGTTATATACATACCAATGCTCTACACACACATTACAAAATGGGTTGAAGAACTAACAAACTTAATCAGAATAGATGTACAAATTTTCTACACCTCACACACTTAAAAGTGTTTGGAGAACACAAACCTCAACAATCCTTTGCAATAAAAGTTTCCAGATACTGACGTGGAAAGTTTAACAATTCTAACAAAGCTTCAGCATTCCTGAACAAATCTTTTTATCTTTTCCAAGAAACAGCAAGTGACAGCTCTTAAAACCTAATGAAATATATGTGAAGACATAATTTTCTAAATGAAAGACTCTGACCTGAGAGGCCTAAAACCCAGCAAGCTGTTGTACATCCTGGTGACAGGTTGCAGCAGGTCAACTAGCAAAATCAATTCATAATTTTAAGAGTTCCTCAGTTGCACCTGTAAAGCTGTTATTAGAAAAAATAGCCTTGATTCAGTCAGAACTATTACATATATCCTATTCACTGTCTGCAGTTAAAATAACTTTGGCTATAGTGTCAAAAGTTTCAAGAGGCAACCACATTCACATATAACTGTTGCTCACAGCTTGTTTCCTGACCTGCATCAGCTGGTACAGCAAGAGAGCCATCTTCTTACTACACCTATACAGAATTATGAAAGGTGAGTAAAATGTTACAAATCAAACTGAGCTTACAATGTGACCACAAGGATCGACTGGCTATCTAACACACCCTCAACTTTAAGAAAGGTTTCAAGGCCTGTCTTTTGTAGAGGCAATGAGCTTTTACATTCATCACCTTATGGATGTGTTGATTATGAATGCAAAGGCAAATGTTCACCATCAGTACCTGATCAGACTATTATGGCAAATGATGAATTAGACAGCATACTCTTTTTTTTGCAACTTCTATCTTAAGTTAGTAAGACTGAAAAATAAATCAGTAACTTGCGTTTATATGAAGGTGAAGGGCACTTGGATTACCATGTCATGTTGTTAGCCAGGTTAAGGCACCCCCTCTTCCTGTAAGACTAATTAAATAAACCTTTTCTTTATCATTAAGAAGGCATGTTACAAACTGCCAAAAAGATTCTCAAGGTCTCATAAGCAACTGCAAAACTCATTTATGCCACACGAAACCAAAGATGGCAGTGCACACCTTACTTAACCACTATTTACCACTAACTAAAGATCACTGCACTGTGTGGGAATTGACACTATATGAAAGGTTACATAAACTAATTCTCCAACGTTTTTTGAATACGATGCTATCAGATGGAGGTGATGGAAGGCCATGTAAATATATATTGAAGAGGACTGAAGAAAGAACTGGTTAGGCAGTCAGTTATGAAGATGGCTAACTAATTTTTATTATGTTTGTGGAGGGTGATGTCAGGTATCATAGCCAATGTGTCTAGTATTGAGCAGGAGAGGGGCTGTGGTTAGCTAAAGCCAACCAGGATGAATGTGAGGCCTATGATGTTCTATGTACATATTCTTGTTAACACTCTCTGTATGTAAACCTCGAAAGGTGGATCAGGGAAACCCAAAATTTCTTGAAAGAGAGCTTCAGACCTCCAACACCAGCCCAGACACTTTCATAACAAAAAATATATCAAACCATCAAACTTCCAAAAGTCTTTAAAATTCTAAAGCTGATCCCTGTCATGAGAGGAGCTATTTTAACAGTAATTTACTAAAGGGCTTACACCACAGCCTAGAAAGGGCTGTCTTGAATGGATGCCTTGCCACAAATAAAGAGTAACAGAATTATTACATTGTTTGTTGACTCCTCCTTATGGCTACCTTAAGAGGTACTATAGTTAAGAAACATTTGTAATATTCATAGTAATTGGTCTACAGAATCTAGTTCTACTAACCTACTGAGCTGTCTCATATGAAAAAGGAATTCACTGAAGAGCTAAGACTGAAGCAGCTTTAACTGTTCTCCTAAAGAGCAAGACAGAACAGCCTTCTGTTTAAATTCCTGTCTTACCATCAAAGAATGGAAAAAGGTCTCTTTACATGGAGCAATTAAGTGTTTAAGACCAAGTCCATGACTCTACCAGTAAGATCTAGCTTACATGAATAATCCTTAACAAAGAGAGATTAGGTACATCACTGGAGACATTAAGGAGGCTTTCCTTAATAATAAACAATGAGTAAAAAGGGAGGGCACTTCAACCAGCAAACTGGATAAATGTCTACAAATCACATCTGACTTGGCCAACAGTAGGGAAAGTTGGTGTAGTTTATAGTTGGTGTATTGCATGAAAGATATGAGTATTGAAGTCAAAAGGAAAGGGAAACTGAGTTGAAATATGTAGAGTGAAGTCATCAGCCTTAGCGTGGACAGGCTTGGAGGCTGATAAAAGAACATCATATATGAAGAGTAGAAAGAGGGCAAACAACAGAACATAACCCTGAGGAAAACCACTATTGTCAGGGCAAAAATGAAAAGTTGCTCCTTCAATGAATATCATGATGGAATGACCAGAAACAAAGCTAAGCTTCAGTGAACAGAAAGAAACAGAAAAGTCAAGGGAAAGGCATGTAGAAAGCAAAGACCTGAGCCACACCCAGTAAAATGCTTTGGAGATATAAAGGACCATACCAAAAAGTGATCAAAATTCTTGTGAGAGGAGGACCAGAGATGAGTCACACTGGGAAGAAAATAACCAATGGACCCTACATCTTGAAAGCCACACTGTAGATCTCATGGACAGGAATGAGATTCTATGTGTATAGGAGTGTCAGGGGCAAGGAATATCAAAGAGTTTGGAGACACCAGGGGCAGGAGTGATAGGGCAATGACACACCATGACAATATAATCGCCATGACAATACAGCTATCAAGATCATATAGTCACCGACAATACAGCCATCAAGATCATGTAGTCACCAAGACAATATATCCACCATGAAAATGTAGCCAACATGACAATATACCCATCATGGCAATATATCCACCAAGACAAAACAGTCACTAAGACATATAACAAAATACCATGCGATCCTGATTTCAGTAAAAGTCAAGCAATACACCAGCTACAACTAGGATGCTGTCTGCTACAGACAACTACAGCTCTGCTGAGGTTCTGTACAGGACCAACCATTAAGGTACAACATGGGCTCCTTCTGGGTTGAAATTCAAAGTTCCAGTAACCCTTGCGAATCGCTGGTTCACTAGTTAAAGCATGAGACCTTGGGCCTCAGAATCTGTCTTCATCTCCACTAACACTGATGCAGTTACAAACTGATCCTGACATAAACAACTTTACAATAGTTACACCAGAAACAGCAACACACCATAAACCAAAAAATTTGTGGAGGAAGACAACAAGTGAACCATATAGGAAAAAGGTACACCAATTAAATGGTTGAACTGGTGCTTCACCAGCTTCCCAAGAAAGCAGAACATTCAGGACATACCTAGTGTGCGACCATCAAGTGACATATCCATACACATACCTCTATTAGAAAACATTTTATAAATAACATAAGAGGATATGACAAACATGACAAAGAGGATATATGTGTCACAAATACAGGGAACAAGGAGAATGGGAAGACCAAACTGGAGATGAAAGACTGGAGCTAAAAATGATTTTGAGCGACTGGGGCCTGAACATGCATGAGGGTGAAAGGCATGTATGGCATACAATGAACTGGAACGACGTGGTATATCGGGTCAACATGCTGTCAGTGGACTGAACCAAAGCATGTGAAGCATCTGGGGGTAAAATTGGAAAGTTCTGTGGGGCCTGGGTGTGGATAGGGAGCTGTGGTTTCAGTGCATTGCACATGACAGCTAAAGAAAAAGATGTGTGTGGAAGTGATCTTTCTTTGTCTGTTCCTCACACTACTTTGCTGATGTGGGAAACGGTGATCAAGTATGAAAAAAAAGTCAAGTATTGGAGTTCATTAGTTATGGAAACTCCATTGCCATGGGCATCCCCTTGAGGGAGTTCCAGGTAGGAACAGGCATCAGAGGTATAAGTAGATCAAAACACCATGAACTAGGAGTATATACATAAAAACAAAAATATAAAATACAGCATATGAAAAAAGAGGCTAACTATAAAAAACAAATAGTAGTAGGTAAGCTACCCAACAACTACACTAAATGGTTATAACATCAACTGTACTTTATCTGCTAGTGTCTATGGTGCTTTCAAGTGCAATCGTTCTTGAAAAACAACACACTACTTCCAATTTCTCATATGAAAAGACTAATAAATGACAGAGATTCCCTTTGTGGCATCAATGAAAACCGAAAGTAAAGGTGAATACACCTCTAGCAGATATAAATCAGTCATGAAGAATGCCTAAGCAGGAGGACAGGAATGATCAAGATGGCTAGGTACTACCTAATCTCAGTTCACTGATGTCACAGACCTGGGAGAGTTGCTGTGCAAATGGTGGCCCCTAAAAGCAAGCAATTGCTAACCTCATAAGTATCATGGGGATTAAAGAATGATAATGCCTCATAGAAAGACCCTATTTTGGGAGGTAAAATGTTGTTCTAAGCCCCCACCAAGCAAGTGTTCTCTTATATGCTTAGGGGGTTTATCCATGACTGAGACATCTTTTCTTAATCTGATTTGTAGCAGGCTAGATTGCTATTTCTGAGACCCTCATGAACTGCTAACATCAGATAGACAGGATGGCAATTTTTACCTTTTAAAAAGAACATCTACTGTTCACCTGATTCAAGGAATACAGCACAATTTTCAATTCCATTACATTTGAAGAAAACATGAAAACTGATAAGGATCAAAAAAAGATCCTTGGGCAAAAAGTAAGGTCTTTGATGGGGATGATGGATGTTGTGTTGAGTGGAGTTGTCATATAACCTGGGGATTTTGTTTTTCTAGGGTTACAATCTAAAGAAATTGGGACCTTCTTACAAAAAAACAGTTTCATCTTATCTACTTTTGGACTACGGAATTTATTTTCTTTAAAATCATACACTTTGTGAGAAGACTAATTTATGCCATCTACAATTCATAGCAGGTGTCATCTTTACATTCAAGCAAAAATATATAATCTACAAATGGAAGATTTTATATTTCCATCACAGAGGCTGTGTGGGGAAAATTGAAAAGATGAAAAACCTCTCATCAGGAAAATGCTAACTGACCTTGATGGGTTCATCCGATGGGTGTTTCTCTACAAGCTCTTGCTGTATTGGACTCTGGCCACTAACAATCCAGGTGTCCTCGATGGCATCTTCCAAATCACTAGTCTGTATATAGGTATTCAAAAAAGTTAATTTTCAGGAAAGAACAGCGAGAAAATACATCTTGAAAGGAAATGTGAAAAACTGGTGAATACTAAAGGTGTAAACTGATGGCAGTGAATAAAGACGATTATATACAAACCAATCTACTTCAAATGGAGTAACTTAGGAGATGAAGCTGGTGTACTTCAGTATAAAAAAGATAAATGCATTATCTGTGTTTCATCTCTACGACATGGTCAAAAAAAAAAAAAAAAAAAAAAAAAAAAAAAAAAAAAAAAAAAAAAAGTAAAATTTCCAAGTAGTTTGAATAACAGTCATAATATAAATGAAAACAAGATTACTCCCTCTTCAGCACAGATCCCCCACTCCCACAGGACACAACAACAACTAAACACATTCACAATAAAATGACCCATAAAGCACTAATTAACTGTCCTCACAACCCAGTCATAAACACAACCCCACAAGACACTGTCCCATCTGGAATAAAACTCCGCACATATGTGAAGTACATTTTACTTGTCTACATCCTAGAAATGACCCATCCCTACAACATTACAAATACAAATTCAACATATTCCAAGATCCCACATGTCCAAGATACAACTTTAACAATGAAGATACCAAACACTTACTCTTAAATCATCCCATATTCACCTCATTCTGACATACACACAACATAAGCACACTCCTTGATCTATGGTCCTGCCTGGTGGATGTTGCTGGCTTCCTTAGTGTCAAGACAGCTCCATAAAACGGGTTCCAGGGGTAGGAGGGTAAGGTGTGTGTGTGTAATTACTCATTTGTGCTGTACATGTAGGGATTTTTACACTTACAGGGCATTAGCTCTTGAACAATCTCTATCATACAATTTTGTAAATTTCTATATGCTGTCAATCACCACTCTTATACCATAAAAGTACTTTCTCACATCTTTTTTATGTTTCTTGCTTCATTTCATGTTATGTCCTCTGGTTGCTCTATCCCAACATCTCTTTGAGTTGTTTTGATCAGGTCATCCCTCACTCTTCTTTCTTCCAAGGTAGGCAAATCTAAGGTCTCTAACCTTTCCTTGTAACTCAGCTCTCTTAATTCTGGTGACAACCTTGTTGATCTCGAATGCTTATCCCCACAGATTCCTAGACCTCCATTCTGTACCAACAGTTCACCCCTAAACTTGACTCCTAACCTACTAGGTTCTAGAGCTCTATAACCACTACCTTCATCCCTGCCTGAGAGCAGTAATCAGGTTTTGATACCTGCTTCTTTCCCTATACGTTGAAGCTTTGGAACTCTCTACCTTCCCATGTCTTTCCCAATAACTATGACCTTGCTCATTTCAAAAGACAGGTATTTCACTTTTTCAAAAATACGTAATTATTTGTCTTTTCTTTTTCCGTTTCATAATTCTCTCTATATTTCAATTAAGCCCCAGCCTCAATGTGGACTTCTGTCCATGACTGGAAAAAAAAAAAAAAAAAAAAAAAAAAAAAAAAACTGTACTCTTATGCAAGTCAGTATCTTCTTGTAAATTTTTCGCCCTTCCCCTAACACGAATCAATTTCTCACAAATTCCAGTTTTATATTTTTTTCATACATGAATACCTACAAGCAAAGATAATCCTAGTTAAATTAATTATAGACCAACCTGAAATACAGATATTGTAGATGTCGGATCAACAGTGCACATGCGTGACACAGCCATCTTTGCCAACTCAAAGGCATCACTTGGAACAATGCTAGGAAGATGCCAAGGTGATGCATTCTGAAATATATATATAACAAATTTGAGGTATAATATAACTATACAATGTGTTATCTTATCATGCATTCAACCCTTTTTTTCTCATGAAGTTAAAGTGGCAAAAATAATAAGAATGCTATCATGATATTGACACAATACAAGATGAGAATAAGAATCAAAGAAAAAAATGAGAAAGATAAGAAAAAAGAAATGAAATAGTTCCAAAAGCTACTTTGCCTATGTGGGAAATGGCAAACACATATGAATGGAAGAATGATCTGAAAGACTGTAAATAACATATCAGTAATAGAAAAGCATAATATTAAAACAGCATGAAGGGCCTTACAGAGCATGTTCAAGTAAGTGCACCAACATAACATAGCATTCATCATGAACGACTTGCTGTGAAGAAAATGCCCACTGGCTTAAGCTTCAAGCAGTTCTGTGTGATGAAGTGAAATCTGTGAACTTCTTTAAGGGGTGTTCTTTAAATGCAAAAATTTTCAGGGCTCTATCTGAAGAGATAGGGAGTGAGCACAAGCAGCATCTTTTCCATGATGAAATACACTGCCATCTAAAGGCGAAGGGCTCACATGCTCCTTTGAACTGTAGGAGTTGGCCAAAATCCACCAGAAAGAATGATTTTAAAAAAATTTTCTTTTTGGACTGCATGCAACTTCTGGGTTGCTTGACCAACTAGCATATTTGGCTATCAGCATCCTGAATGAGTTGAAACTCTCCATGCAAGGGAAATCTGTCATTGTCTTTAATGTCAAGGACAAAGTGAAAGCTCTAGGCATGAAGACTGAGCATTAGTATGACCATCTCAACTGCTGAGAATTTAACTCCTTCTGAACTTTTGCTAATTTCCAATCTCCAAAGAGGAACAGGATTTGATTGGATTAGACATTCATTTGCATACAAAAACCACAATGAATAGACTAATATCAAGTTTCCATAAAAAAAATGGACAGTCTACCTTAAAATTCTGCAACAGATCACTGAGCTTGGTGTTTGGTGAAAAAAGCCTGACAAGCTGGCTACATGCATAGTCTTAGCATTCTGGTCTCACCGACATAGCACTGAAGTACCACAGCCATTCCCAAAAACATACCACTATGATGTTCAATTTTCAGAACTTATGGGACTAAAACCCAAGAAGAGGAATCAGTTGAATGTGGCGTATGACACACAAATGAAAGTCTCTACTTTGGAACCAAATATTCCCACCCTGGCTACACTTCAAAAGCAGTGCCATTCTTCCCAATAAATTTGTTAAGCAAGTGGCAGCAAGTGAGGAAGGAAAAGGTGAGGGTTGAGGTTAATTGGTCTGTCTGGGTATTGTCTTCCACCAAAACAGTCTACTGATCAAAATATTTTGAAAACCAGTGACTTAAGACTTTTAAGACCACTTAAATTTAAAAAGTTAAATTCTAAAGTTGTGATACTGATAATTCAAATATGCCTTGCCTTGACCCTATAGATAAAGTTATAAACTAAACTGAAATACTTTCCAATACTCAAACAAAATATATGAAACACAAAGGTTCTTAAAGGAGCCCAATGGCTTACAAAGCTATGCCACTGTACATGTTTGTTGCCATTATGTTTTGTGTATATTGTCTTTATGATGAAAGATCATCATTTTATTTCTTCATCTATAATATCTAAAATCCTCATAAAACAGAGGGCCACATACAAATAAGACTTCCCTACAACTTACTGGTATGTTCAAGGACAGCAGCTGTCTCTTAATTTCTTTCATAAAGCAAAGAACAAAATAAGCAAACACGACCAATCAGGTGTACAAAACCCTTGTGAAGTTTAGTGACTAAGCTTATTACTGTAAGACATTCCATGAGAGCAGTGAGTATTCAAGCATCATCCCTTGTTTACTGTCTCAGCAAGAAAGTTCTCCACTTTTCCAGTGAATTCCTGAACAAAGCCTTTAACTGTAATAGGGTAGTGAGGATAGGAAGCCTCTTCGTGCCATCCACTGGAAAATAAGAGTGAACTTCACAGAACTCTGATTCCTGATGTACAGTTGCTAGTAGTGGCGCATGCTACTGCTGAAGATTTTCTGTTTCATGTCTGGTCCAAATCAGCTTTGACAGGATGCCTTGAACCTACAATACTGCATCCTTGGCTTTTGGTCAAGCTTAAAGACAGGGAATTTTACAAATAAACTTTGGAACAATGCAGCAGTACAATGGGAAGAACATGAAATATCTTACTTGGACAAAGCAATCGATATCAAGAAAGACAGTAATTGTGGGAAAAACATTCCTTAAGTGGAACAACAGAATCATGTGCTGTGAACAAGCTCATGTTAGTTACAACCTGAGTATTCAGATCATAGGATCTGCACATTTACTTCACTTTATTGCAAACTTAATTACTGTACTACGTATGTATTCCTCTAAGACTATAATACAACTCATGAGTTTATGGATATTCCTGTACAAGATGATAATAAAACTTTCTTTGTACTTCATCCAACCATACCTGCATGTGGAATGACTACTTTTCAATGGAAGATGACACTAAAACCTACTTTGAACTTAGGCATCCAGTACATCATTCGACCATACTTGCGCAGAGGGTGACCGAATCTTCCAAAAGCATTTCTGAGAATATGTTCCATCTCTGAATCTGGCATCACACCTGAAAATTTCATCAGATTTCAAGATTAAAAATCTAGAAGGGTATTCCATGGAACAAATGCATCACCTGTAATGCAAATTAGTTACTGGGAGTGGAATCAGAACGGGTGGAAATATTGTTTGAAATATACCAAAAACATCTCAATTAAGTTCTATGGTCAAAGGTGAAATTTCCATCAAAGTTATGGGCCAGACTACAGTCTAGTTGTGTCCTTTTATAAAAGGCATAACTTAGGCAAAATTCAACCAATTCAGATTTTTAGATACTGGGAAACAACTGTGCATAAAATATATAATTTGAGGCATTTGACCTCATCCTTACATGTCAGGTCACAAAATAAGGGTGTGACTTATGATGATGCGCCAACAGACAGACAATTATTGGGTGGATGAACAATGGATGGATGACAGATGGAAAATGACAGTGATGGTCAAAACAATCCTTAAGTATATGTAGGCAACACAAACATACCTACTGTTATGAGAACACAGACATAATGAACCTATTTCAGATATAAGGGTGCCTCATGGTAACAAAGTGCATTACACATTACAGCTCGAGAATGGATGTGAGCAATTATGGCCTTTCTTAGTCTGTTCCTGGCGATACCTCGTGAGCCTGGGAAAAGGCGATCAAGTATGAAAGAAAGCATATATATAT
>JAYMFT010087399.1:0-14115 GCA_038088735.1 Panulirus argus | reverse complement strand
TTATTACTACTTCCGACGCGATTTTGCCACAAGGCATAGGCTAGCGCGTAACGGTCTCCGCAGAAAAGATTTAGTCACGCAGAGATAAAAGTCGTGGGAGTAAAGCGTGTTGTCAGGCGTTACGTACGGGAAGGAGAGAGATTATACGTTTGTGGACTGCGAGAGCACAGCAGCCCACGTGTGGGTGAGGCAGAGAGATAAGACAGCTACTCGGGCCAGAGGAGTGATAGTAAACAGCCACTAAAATGCCTAGAAACTATAATGACGTAGGTGATATAGCGGCCTGCATGGGGCTGTTGGGGTTGCCAGAGACGCTTTGCCTCGAATGAGGCGAAATGCTTTTTGCTCCACAGGATCGTTAACACACAGAATGATTTCCCAATCAGAGTAGGTGAAAGCAGGACCACGGATGCGTTTAAGAACAGACGATAAATGGACACCACTGGTGTAGTGGGTATTGTAGCTGATCGTGAATTTACATATTTCTTTCCACCCGGAAAAAAGAAAAAGTTTAATTTTGTTATCAATTGTTCTAAAGTAATAACATTTTCAGCACGCCTTTTCAAGTTAGAGATATATGAGCACTGGCAAGGGTAATGACTCAGTGAATAGTTCTTTTGATGATGAAGACAAGATGGCACCGTAAGACTACATGGGACACATAATACCAATGGTATAGTTGGAAGATTTGGCTGGAGTCAAGAACAGATACCTAAGACTGTTTACCCACGCCAGGTCACTAGTCCTACGACGGCAGGGAAGACTACAGTACAGGCGAAGATGCAGGACCCATACCACGTCAGCGGTGAACTGTTTACGGCAGCCATGGTAACTTAAGAATTTTCCTGAAAGGTGTTGGAATGTGATAGCATATTTTTCATCTGCCCTGCGTATACGGGAGGTGTGGGTGGGTCGTCAACACAGCTGAGTCAGCAATCAACAGTGACAGTTAGTGTCCAAAAGTGTATCTAGTGAGTATATACAAAATTGTGAGGAGGACGATTAATATAGCTCGCTAACTAGTTGAGAGTTGAACGAAATGGAACTCAATACTTAGTCTTTGCCGTGTGTAAAAGGCTGGCTTCCTTCTGTCGCGTGGAAAAAATGTAAGTTACAAGATTTAATCAATAGCTTTTGTTGAATAAACATAGAGCCAGGTTCCACAGCCATATGTTTTAAAGACGATTATATTGATTCTTTGTTGTTAGATTCTCCAGGTCTCCACCTGACATGAACCTTTGTCTTACGACTGCCCGTTCTTAGTTTATGCACTGCACAGTTATGTTATTGTTAGATTCACCAGACTTATCCGGTACAGTATCCTTGTCTCCGCCTGACAGTCACTTGTTGTCGCTGTCAGATTCATCTGGCCCTCGACTAACCGTCACTCGCTGTCGCTGTCAGACTTGTCAGGTTACGGGCCCTTGCCTCCAGAGAGCCCGCTGTCTGATCTTGCCTCACAGGTAATATATTGCTTAGAGATTCGTCAGGTCCTTCCCTGGCTCGGGCCCTTATGATATGGGCAAGGATGTATGTCTAATAATTTTCTTATTCTTAACGGATAATCATTAAACCAGAATCTATACCAAAGGACAAAACATACAAATCACAAAATTTTTAACATGATAACATGTTTGACTTAATAGCCATCAACAGCTAAGGTCATCAAGCCATAATCCGCAACATACGTCAGACACTCACAGTAACATCAGTTGTATAATAGATAGTATATTTCTTGTCGGATTTACGAGCTATTAGCTAAAGGTCATAAAGCCGGAATGTGAATCATCATAAAATGATCGTCCAGGTCCAGGTGGCTGGATATAAAGCTATGAATGTCTTTCTTTATTACTGACTAGAGGGAAGGGCTTTGGGAGGAAAGGAATTCGGGAGGAGTTTGTTGTAGGGTTGGAGGAAGTGCGATGAGTAGAGACAGAAAGATACAACAGGTCCTGGGGCTTAACCCAGGAGCTCCATTACCGATCAAACCAGATATCGAAAAAAAAGATGATAAGGTTGGTTGGTTATTTAGGCTTTCGGCCCATCGACCTCCAGGGTCAGTGAGGCCGCCAAGATGTTATAACCGCAACTAGAATTAATTTTGAACCACTTCAAGTGCTGAAGATTTTTTTTTTTTGTCATAAACACTCAATACTTATATGACCTTATATAGATATATTTTTTTTCGGGAGAGAGAGTTAAGCCTTGTCGACTGCCTGGATCATAATTACGGTGAACGAGATGTTGAAACCGCCAGTCGAATCGTCTTCTGGCGTTCCAGATAATTCTACGACCAAACAAACTCTCACTGCATAAACGACCCTGTTCGTGCTGCGAATCTTGGGTTTCATCGGACAGCGACCGATGGGAAGTCATTCAGTCGCTTGTCCTTTATATGTTCGACATCAAATTCATCTCACAATCCTTTTAAGGTCTTACTGTTTAGATAGTTGGGACAGTGAAATATAGGACGGTGTACGTACAAGGAAGACATATGCGATGACAGAGTTAGAACGACGACAAGTAGGACAGAAAATCCTGAGAAATGGGTGTTGGTGGTTTGAACAGTATTATTATAACCACACATCCCCAGGACACCTTTGATGGGGCTCCTACAGCTTCGTGGCTGCACTTTACGCAGGGGCAGGGTATGTTAGACATCTTTGGAGAGACAATGTTTTCAACAAGATTGCACGATTTTTTTCCTTCCTTTGATGACGATTCAGCCTTTCCGAGGGTAATCTGTCGGTATGGTGGAACCACTTAAAGGAGGGGAATCCGGTAACACCTTTTAAATTGTGATGAAACATCTTTAACTTGAGAGGCTAAGGGAACAAAGAGTGTGAAATCCCTTTACCCGGGATCAGTAGCACCTATGGGAATGGACACAGCTCTGCAATGCTTGATCAGTCACAAGTGATAAACTTTAATACGAAAGTCTTAAGTAGTGTCCCTCAGGAAAAGGTTTTAAAAATACTCATAGAAGATAAATCTATTTTATATAGACGACATCTCTTGGAAATATCTTTACACGGGACGTGTACCACTTGGTTGGATACACACAGCTTTGTAATACATGATCCGTTACACGAAATGAAGTTATGCAACGCGTCGCTGGAAAACATTCAGCAAATACCTATAACGAATCTTTATATTAAATACAAGGCATTTGTTGGAAATAAGCAAGAGAAATGATAAGAGAAAAGGAACGTAAAAGCAAATATTTTGTTAAAGGATGAAATAATTCTGCCCTTAATTAACTCTCTTTTCTTGTCATTTCTTTAAGACATCTCGAGGAGAATGCATCATATAGTTTGTACGCATAAATATCTATCATTTTAGCGCCTTTTCTTCAATTTCTTATCATTTTACGGATTCTGGCTAAAAGACCTTGGCTCTAAACAACCATTAAGATGCATCACAATACATATTCATTGTAAACAATTCATTCATCATAAGAACCATTATGTTTGTGCCAGATTTTTCAAGTCCCCAGTAACGTTTTTGATTATAACACACGTATACATATATCTACTCGTGTGTTGATATATGCATATTCTTTTAAAATATTTCTTTGTCTTTCTAAGTTTAAAGTCTAAGAAACTTAAAGATAATTTAGGATTTGTACCTGAGGATTGTGCATGAAAAAGGCAAGTAACGCAAAATAAGACTATTGAAGTTGTATACACCAGATGAAAGCCATTAGTTTACGAATGGTGCACCGATAACAATAAAAGTCAAAATGAACAGTTTTCTATGTCTGACGTACATTATAGATTCAGGCTGCATGACTTTAGCCGTTCGTACTTTTCAAAATTTAACAACATATATACATTTCTTTTTCCTACCAATTAAGTGTTTTGCCGCAAGGTAGATATCTTAGTTTAATGACCTTTGCCTGCTATAAGCCAGTAAATCTAATAATATGCATACATGCCGACCTGTTACACAGAAGAGCTTATGATGGGGTCCCATGCTAGGCTGGGACACGGCCAATCTTTCAACACCAGAGAGCCTGTTAGCAGAAGACCCATTAGATCTAACAACGAGAAGAATCACCTATTTGAGGGAAACTGGCAGATATAACAGTAAATCCAATTCATTATTTGCAAACATATATGACCAAGAATCCTGGCTCCATGATCATTCAGTGGTAGACAGTCAGTAAATCTAATATCTCATATTCTGTTCCTGTTTCATCCTCTGCTTACTAATCAATATTTTATTCCAACTGACAGTATATACATGAAACTGATACTTATAAAGATCTATCGTTTTCAGGCTGGAGTTTAAGGTCTAGCTTTTATCAACAAACATTCCTGCTTTTCTGAACCCCTATCAAATAGCCACTCACTCTGTGCCCTCCGAGATAATGCAAGTCTTGGTATCTTAATCTGCCTTCATGAGGGATGATCCTGATGCTTGACATTAATTCTGTCATCCTTCTCTGGGTGATATGATAGAGGAATGTTTTGGACACTAATATAGTAACAAAAATTGACGTCATAATGTATTTGGTGTGTGACTAACGCTGGCTCTAGCTGTAATATTACCTTTTCGTTCTTGCTACTAACGCTCACACATGACACCAAGTTCCCTCTTAGTCTTATTGCGTACATCAATACACTGCAGTCTTGGCTTTAGATCTCTACTAATAGATAATTACACCTAAATCCTTCTCCTGCCCTGTTCTTTTTTCTCTGTTTCCACGTCGTTCAAATGATACTTTGCCTATTTCCTATAACCAATCTCATTAATTACATGTGGCTACGCTGAATTCATTAGCCATTATAAACTCAACAGAGATATCCTGTTAAGATCTTCCTGCAGTATTCTTGAGTCATCATCCCAGGTGATAATGCCCGATGATATTGTGTTGTGCAATGTCACCGTGGTTATCTAATGCTTTTAGGATGAGGCATTACGTGAGATGAGTGCGAGGTGGGATGATTGTAGGGTGATATTAACCATGGAGACACAGAATGGAAGTTGTTGTATGCAGATAATGCTGTACTGCTTGCCATAGTAGATGATGTATGTAAAAGGAGGATTCTGAAAGTGAGTGAGGATGAGACTGTGACGCTAGTTGGTGAAAAGTGAGATTCAAGATCAGTTTACAAAGTGAAAAATTGGAATCGGGGGCGTTTAAATCTTTTTTAGTAGATATTAGTAAGGATCGTAATGGAAAAACTGAAAACTAGAATAATGTACGTGAGAAAAACTAGGAATGCGGTGAAAGGTTTGGTGATTGGAAAAGACTTGAGCCAGATTGCAAGAAAACTTGTATTAAGGAGCTCTCGCCTCAACGCTAATGTGTGACTGAAAGCTGAATGCATATATGGCATGCTAGGCCAAGAATATGAGCAGTAGATATAGGTCACTCGTGATATACATTTGGAATGAAGAGGTTAGAGAGAATGAAGAATGATGATTCGAAAAAGCTTATGTATGAAAGTCTCTTTGAACGGTATGGTCTTGGAGAATGTATGCCAGACGTTATGCAAATCAGGAAGACGTACTGTAGTACAGTAGAGGGCAAGAGGAGGAGAGGTGGGCCACAGAAGTAATGGGTAGATGTAGTGAGAGACTTGGTTAGGGCTGGGGACATTTCAGATGAAGAGGTTAGATGAAAGATTAGTATCAAATGAAATGTAAGTGATAATGAATGGAGACTGGCTTTATCTGATGAATCAGTTTAATGTGTTAGGTGAAATCTTGAAAATCACTTTTTAAGTGTGGATGTCCATGTTGTACTTTACCTCACTGGTCATGGGTTGAGGATGTGTGTGAGTGATGATGATGGGTGTCTTTTTCTGATCTTACCATTACAAACTGGAGTTATGATAATAGATAGGTAGAACCGATTACATCTATCAGTGATTTCTATAGTATATACATGAAATACGAGTTTTTTCCCAATAAATTGTTATTGAAAATACATGAGATGATAATTGCATCCTATAACTTTTTTAGAGCCCAGGGTGCAGATATGTTTGGATTGTTAAACCTTTAGGACATGTATAGCATGTGCAGGAATTTGATATCAATGAAGATCGTAAAAGAAGACTTATAACGTATATATGCTGTAGTCAGGCATTTTACCATATAGTTTCTTAAGAGCTGTGAATTTATAAATACCTGATGTATCTGTAAAACTGATCTAATAACGAATGTTTATCTCTGAATTACATTCGAGATCTACTTTCTAGACTTGTATGCTCAAACGATATAGGTATGAATGGAATTCAACTCCAATTTCTCTCGTAATACTGAAGACATGAGGATGAGAATCTATAGTTCTTTATACATACAAATGATCCCAAAACCCTTTGGAGTCTGACATTTTTTTTATTATCTTAATCAGTAACCGATGAATTACATAACTTTTCATCAATCTTATGCCTTTGACTAGATTTTTTTTTTATTGAAAGAGATACAGATTAGCATATGTGAACGGAAATATCCTTACTGTTGATATCCAAATACAAAAAATGCTTACCTTAAGTAACTAGTTTTATGTAGTGATTAAGGGTATGACTTTATATCTTTCCTTGATGCTTATCATACAATTTTTTCCTTGATTAACAATGAAGCACCAGGGTTGAGCCCCAGGATCTATTACCCTCCTCATTTCCTTCTCTTTTCCTCTCCTCTTCCTCACCACACTCTCGCTGAATGATCATGGGACCAGGATCCATAATCATACATATTTACTAATAATGATATCAATTTACCGTAAGATATGCTTGGTCCCTCTCAAATGGGTTTTTCTTCTCATTGTTAGATCTGCCATGCCTCTGGCCCTCACGTCAAACCGGCTATTTATTTCATCTTGCCCAACAGGTTATTTCTCGGTGAGAGATGGCCATTTTCCTACCTGGCACCTCTGGGTAACGAAAGCAGAAGCAAAAATCAACACAAGAGTGTTAGCTAAGGGCAGCAGTAATTCATTCTTTAACAAAATATTGACTTTTTCGATCCATTTCTTCTACCGTCGTTTTTGTGTTTACTGCCAACAAACGCCATTAATCCAGCATAGAAATTCGGAATAGTTATCTTCTTAATGTTCACCAGCAATTCGTTGTATAACTTTATTACTGAAGCTCATTTTGTGTAATGGATCTTGCATTACAAAGTTGTGTCTATCTACATAGGTGTCACACGTCGCGGGCAAAGACGTTTCTTAGAAATAGCGTCTGTCTAATATAGATGTCTCTTATAAATGTTTCTAAAAAGTTCACCTGCGGGGCGATACTCAAGACTTTCGTATTAAAGTTTATCACTTGTAACTAATCAAGCATTACAAAGCTGTGCCCATTCCCACAGGTGCTGCTGATCCCGGGTAAAGGGATTTCTTTGTTTCCTTAACCCTTCTAGTTATTTATGTTTCATCCCTGATTCGACCCTTACACTCAGTATCTATTGTTTTTAATTACCTTTGTCATATGATTAATCAGTTAAAGTGCAGAACACGCTTTTCATCCTAGCCACTCCACTCTGTCACATAATGCTATTCAAAAAGTGTTACCGGTCTCAACCCGTAAGTGATTACACCGGGAATGACAAGTCACCTTCGTCAAGGCTGTATCATCGTCAAAGGAAAGAAAGAAATAGCGAAGTCTCATCGAAAACTTTCACGCTTCAAAGATGTCTACCATACCCTGCTCCTGCGCAGAGTGCAGCCACGAAGCTGTAGGAGCCCTATCAAAGGTGTCCTGGGGATGTGTGGTAATAATATTATTGTTCAAACCACCAACAACCATTTCTCTGTTTTTTCTCTCCTACTGGTGGCAGGTGACGTTCGGTCTAGAACGGTTGAGCAGAGCGTGACCACGGACGGCCTGTGTCTAGGGCGTCGACGTCTTGTGCAACTGCACGCTGCCCTCGGGGTCGCCAAGATCGTTTCCCTTGTATTTCGGGAACGGAGAAAGATCAACAGTGGACTTTTTGTCACACAAAATGTTGAATCAGCACGACTTTTACCGAATCTGATTGAAATCAATGCGTGAAATATTTCAGACATTAAGAAAAAAGTATGTTTGTTTATACTTTCATTTTTTCTTACGATTCTCTGAAATAATTGCCTGATATTCCAACTTTAGTAACAGTTTCTCTTTGTCTCATGTAGTCATGAAATCCCTTCCTGTCTTTACCATGAATGGAAATGATCTATGAGTAAATGATATAATGTGTTGAAGGAATATCCTAACTTCCTTAGGCTTTAGTAAGCCCCTTTGTTATATGTACTTGCAACACTTGCCAGATGCTACTGGTATTATTGTACAGGGGTACCTAGTGACAGCACTAGGATCCCGATTCCTCTATCAAGGAATAAAGTATTGAAACTGAACTAAAAGCGCAGACATAAGAGGTAAACATAAGGGTTAATGAAGAACCGGCCATCCTTAACGATAACTCGTGACACCAGGCGACGAGCATGTGCAAGACTGGTAAACAAAAGCGACGTCTTCTGGTACCGCAGTTAACCCAACCTCCTGCCCAAGGCGACACTACTCACCTCTCCTTCCGCCATCATCTCCTCTCGCGTAACCCAGGGAGCTTAAGCCTCTAATTATCGAAAATTAACTCTAGGTAACCCAACACCAGTCCGAGTCGCGCTCCTGCGCAACAGAACGGCCCCATAACGAAGAGGCACTAGTAACGCCCGGTCGCAACATTTGTTGATTTGTGCCGGTGGTATTATACGGGCTGGCTTATTGTGCACCCCATGCTTATCCCGTGAGCAGTAGCGCAAAAGGACTACAGAAATCGCAAAGGGTCTTTGCCAGACCCCAGTGGGCTAACAAATATTACATATACTACATGCATCACATAGTCTTCCATATGGTAAGTCTTACCGACGAGATGTAAAATAAAAGTGGGTATAATCTTAGCATTTCATTAGCAATAACAACATGGTTGTGTTGTGTTGTGACATTTATTGCGGCATTTTGTTTAGACCTATCCCCCAAAAAGGTTCTATTTTTTTTTTAACATTCTAAAACAGTGTTCTAGTTTGTGTCTTTAGCCACAAATTTTACAATTCACACGAATAACATTCCAGATAGGCCAAAGCGTCAATAGCACCTACAGATAGAAAGGCTACAGGAGAGCCAGTTGATGATACCGTGCTCTCACGCTGTCAGTGAGAGTCTTTCATTATTGACTGCAGTAGCTGGTCGAGGCTTCGCCAGGCCTCACACACACACACAAAGCCTCTGGGAAGAGAGAGGAGAGAGCACCGCCGCCCTTGCGTCCGGCCCCAGAACTGTGCCACTGTACCAGACATGGTAACAGGACATGACCTTCATAGCGCTCTACATTACAGACCACCAGTCAGTTCACAGCGCTCACCACTGCACACCACGAGTCACAGGGGATCATCCAGCAACACCTCCAGGCGACACGGTCGGAACACTAGGCTGGCGACACAACCAATTATAACACCCATCAGGAGGAACAACAATGCGGGTAGTTCCCGTCAGGAACACCCGTGCGGGTACTTCCTGTAGATGGTGTCCGGCCCGCCACATCCTACGCCTCACTGCCCCGACTAGACCTACCACATCCTGCGTCGCAGTGCCAGTAATGGGCCTCCCTTGCACTGTCATGGGTGCACAAAGACACAGCACCAGGGTAATGTGGAATGCAGTGTGGCCAGGTTACAGCACCAGGGTCATGTAGACTGTTGCGTGGTCAGGTCACAGCACCAGGGTTATGTAGACTGTTGCGTGGTCAGGTCACAGCACCAGGGTCGCGTAGACGTCGGGTCTCCTGTCATGAATCTGGCTGACCAATTATATATCCTGTGACATTCGGCGCCTGGCACCACCACCATATCATCCCATGACCTGACCTCTTGACCACCGACGGTGCGGCCCTTGAGTATGATGGCCTGACCTCTCACCTAGCCCTTAAGCGTCAGGCCAAAGGCCACATCATCATGCCCAATGATCGTATCGTCGCGCTCAAGGGTCGTACCATTGGTGGTCAAGCGGTCAGACATTGCCTAGCAGGTCATGAGGTGATAACATATACAGTGGGCTGCCAGAGTAGACACAACTAACCAACTGACCTTATATCACAGTGGATCACCGACGTAAACACACACACACACACACACACACACACACACACACAACCAACTGACCTTTCCACAGTGGTCAACAGAGCAAACACACGACCAAACAACTGACCATATAGCAGCGGGGTCACCAGAGGTCACCAGTGAACGTCTCGCACACACACTGGCCAAGCGGACAAAAGAACGGTTAAATTCATCCCATCTTCTGTCAAGTGAACCGTCATTTAAGGTTGGAGAGGGAATCTGTTATGAAGATATACGATGCTCGTAAGCTAAGCAGCGCGAGTCTATCCCCTATCCAAGGACAGGTGTTGACCGAGACTGTCCAGCCTCACCCTGAGTGGTGTCGAAGCAGGCAGGCGGGAGGTGCAATTGTGGATTGAGGGAAGTGTCGGGTGGCTGCGGAGCGAGGGAGGGGGGGCAAACAGTGGCGTCACAGCTAGCGGAGGAGGAGAGGGAAAGAGAAGGGACAGAGGTGGCAGGGCCAGGAGAGAGAGAGAGAGAGAGAGAGAGAGCTACACTCACGAGAAAGGGCATTAATATTTGAGTAGCACGAAAGCCAAGCGTGGATGTCGACGCTGCAGCAGATGGATATTTATCAGCATCTCCGCCTGAACGTAACAAACACTGGGGGTCGCCAAGATATTGCCACATCCTTCTCCCCTTCGCTCTCAATACGCCAACGCAATCTAAATGAAACCGACACTTAGAAATATGATCGCTCTCGCCTTAAAGATATCCCGTCCGTGTTCCCGCAGGCCGGCCGTCCGTCCTGTGCGTGCCTCTGAGCTATGAATAAGTAGAGTTAAGCAAGAGCGTCTCGAGGCGTTTGTGTGATGGTTTATTTATATTCTGAAGGACAACCACCACACCACCACCACCGCCGCCGCCGCCATCGTCATCACAACACACACTGGAGAGAGCCTTCTCAAGTAAACACTACGGGGAGGATTTCGTAAAAGCGGTCACAATGAGCGGTATTTCCTTAACCCCCAAAAGGACCGGAGAACGAAAAATTTGTTGTCAATCGACAATAATTTTAGCTTTGTTATGAGACTTCACTCATTACTACTTTTAAAGATATTATGTTAACATTTACTTACCATCCTGTCAGATGAAACGTAAACACATCTCGGGCAAGCACGGCCGACACACCGTGAACGGGCAAGCGATCTCACAGAACCCAGTGCATCTATTACTGACGGCTCTCTCAACTCTGCCACTGGAAGGGTTGGTAGCGCTGCCACTGTGATCCAACCCAATGGTAACAGATTAGAGAAAAAAAAAATGTCGCAATAATTAACTGGGCATCTACCCTACAAACTGAATTGTCCGCCATATCTCTCTCGAGCTCGCAGAAATCAGTGTAAAGGACAGTTTAATTACTTCTGATTCTTTATCTTCACTACTTGCCCTCGACGCTCTGAGATCATAGTGTAACAAGTTGGTCTCTGAAGCCAAGCAAGGTCTCTGAAGCCAGAGACAATTATTCAAACATCATCCGTCATGGGAATGAAATCAAACTGTTAGGGATTCCCTCTCATTATAGGCCTCCGTGAGCATGACAGAGCTGATGCTTTAGCCAAACTTGCACTTAGTAAAGAGGATATTGAAAACAACATTGGACTGTCAGTCAGAAGCCTCGAAACTATAATTGGAAAGGAACTACAAGACCTCTCTGATGCAAATAGACGAGTTCAGAGAAGCAAAAGTAGAAATATTTTCCATCACAGTGAAATGTGTCAAGTGAAACATTATATGGAAAAAGTAATAAGATCGGCAGATTACGTGATGTCGTAAATGCCAGACTAGGGCTAGGCTACAGGTACTACTGGTGTTTTGGCCTATCTGGAGATGTCAATCGTGTAAATGGTAAAGTTTGTGGTAAGATGTTTGGACACAAACTAGAACACTGTGTCTTAGAATGTGAAAAAAAAAATAGCTTAGAATGTGAAAAAAAATAGAGCCGTTTAGGGATAGATCTAAACAAACCCTGCAAGAAATATCAAAACACCTTATTGTTAATAACAAGATACCTTATATTTTAAGTTTGTATCCACTTTTTGCATCTAGTCGGTAAAACTTAACCATATGAAACTACGTAATGTTTGTAATGAATCTTACGTAATGAACTAATTTCATGCAATGAATACCAGCCCACTGGGGTCAGACAAGGGCCCTCAGCGACCTCTGTCACCCTTTTTGCGCTACCGCTCACAGGATGAGCATGGGGTGCACAATAAACCACCAGCCGGTGATACCGGCACAAATCACATCAAACCGGTTCTACACACCGGCCGTATTTGTCCACCTAGGATTAGTTTTAACCTCCTTGAGCTCAATATTCAACCCCCCCTTGGGTATTAATGACCTATATAACCTCTGATTTGACCCCTCAGAGGGGTCAGGTCAAAAAGGCCACAACAGGCAGTCGTACTCATGGGTCTTAAAAGTGCGCTGCAGGCGTCAGCTGGAACCGCGGAAGAACCAGCAACACCACCGTCCTCGCATCGTCCCCTCCCTCCCTCCAGCCCCAGCCATATGCTGTGTTTCCATTCTCACAAACACAGACCCATGGTGGCTCCATCGGGCAATTTAGATTATTTCTATTAAGTACACAGTGACGTATACGGTGACCTGTGTGTATAAGCCAATAGCAAATTGTCATTCACCGTCTTCCACGGCCGCGTACCGCAGTGTCATGCGTAGGTAACCCGTACCATCACCAGAGCTCTCTAACTCAAGCCAAACACCAAGGGATACATGACACAAGCCACAAGCCAAGACATACAATGCACAGTCCACAGGCCACAAAGCCAAGAGATATAAGGCACAAGCCAAGCACCAAGATATACTGGACTCAAGTCTCTATCAGATGATATACAGAACAATGCAAACACGTCGGAGGGGAGGGGGCGGAGGAAGGGGGGAGGATATTATGGCATGCACGAATCCCCCCCCTCCCCCCGATATCCATCGCTGTGTTGTCTGAGACGACGCGAGTGCGCTAGCGGGTGGGCACGCGTCCAACTGCAGGAGGTGGTGTGTGTGGTTGGTGCGTCCGCTACGCATCTACGTGGCTGCTCGTTTATCTTGCATCATCTGCCACGGGCGTGCTTCCGTATGGTCGAGAATGAGTGCGTTAGTTAAAGTCTTGTCTCATCAATATGCTATGCGGGGAGAGAGGTAAGAGAAGGAGAGGGTGGGTAGGGGGTAGTTGTTGTTCTGAGATCGTAATGATGTTAAGTGGTGTCCCGGAAGACTATCTATCTCAGAATTTTCTTTTTTTTTTTTTAGGGAAAAAGCTGTTTCTATAACTGCAGATTAAAAAAAAAAAAGAGGGTTCAGACTCAACGAATCAGTAACACATAAATGTTAGGTACAGACTTTAGCAGTCAGTAACGCAAATACATTTGGTACAGACTTAAGCAGTCTGCAACGCAAATACATTACGTACAGATTTATGCAGCTCGTAACGCATAAACAACAGGGTACAGACGCAAGCAGTCTGTAACGCATGCGCATTCAGTGCAGACGGCAAGGAAATTCCAGTATGATTGGCTGATGTGTAGGTCACATGAGTATTCCTGCGAGAGAACTTCCTGCTTGCTCTTCTGGCGGTGGGCAGCCACCGACCTGGAGGTGGTGTATACATTACCGGTACTGCCCAGGCCTGGGTATCGGGAGGGATTGGAAGGACGACTGCGCAGCGAGCAGCCAGTACTTCTTCATTGGCTGTCAATTGTCAGCCCTTTAGCCCAGGTAGGTATAACATTCCTTTCTACCTCATCCACAAATGGGCTCCCGGCTTAAAAAAAAAAAGTCATTTAAATCACACAATTCGGTCTTCGTAACCCTATATTTTTCTGCGGTGGGCGCTACGCGTAGCCCTGCCTTTAGGCAAAAATTTTGTTAATCGTCAGTTCTCCTGGGGGTGTGTCTTCACTCGGGGCTGTCTTAGCGTGGAGGGCTCCACACATTGACATTACTAATGAAATTTCCGCGCATATATATATATTATATATATATAT
>JAYMFT010087388.1:0-14116 GCA_038088735.1 Panulirus argus | reverse complement strand
CTCATTTCAAGAGACATGTTTTTCACTTTCTCAAAAATTTGTAAATACTTTCCCTGTCTGTTTTTCCCAATTTCTCATCTCTCTCTATATTTCATTTAGGGCCCGGCCTTAATGTGGACTTTTGTCCGTGACTGGAGCCTTCAACATAAAAAAAAAAAATCCAAAAGTCTCTTTTACACGCCTATCAGTTGATACGTAATCTATTAATGCACTTTGACCATCTCTCCTACTCACATACGTATACCTGTGTATATAAACTCAAGAGACAGTTCACATGTTATCCACACACGACAGACTCAGTTTTCAGCATATATTCCTTTCCATTTTTTTTCGAACCCGCTACAAATACGGACGTGTCTCGTTAAGTTCAACAACCTGATGAACCCTCAAATAAAGTGGCGTAAGGAAAGTTATCAGTTACACATCCATGTTGCATGATGGGTACATGAGCATGCTGCGTAGTGAACAGAGCCATGTTGTATGTTGGGTACATAAACATGTTGCATAGCGAGCCCAACCATGTTGTGTGGTGGGTACATGATCATGTTACATAGTGAACACATCCATGATATGAGGTGGATATATGAACATATTACACAGTGAACACAGCCATGTTGTGTGGTGGGTACATGAGTATTTTGCACAATGAATACAGAAGTACAGCCATGTTGTATGGTGGGTATATGAGCATATTGCATAGTGAATATAGCCATGTTGTATGGTGGGTACATGAACATGTTGTATAGTGAATGAAGTTGTGTTGTATAGTGTTTATATGAGCATGTTGAACATTGAACAATTACCTGTTTTGTGGTGGGTACATGAGCATATTGTATAGTGAACACAGCCATGTTGCACGATGGGTACATGAGCATGTTGTATAGTGAACACAACCATGATGATGGTGTATACATAAGCATTTTGCATAGTGAAAACAGTCATGTTGTGTGGTGAGTACATGAGCATGTTACATAGTGAATACAGCCATATTATATGGTGGGTACATGAGTATGCTGCATAGTGAACACAGCAATGTTGTATGGCTTTTACATTAGCACGTTGCATTGTGAACGCAGGCATGTTGTATGATACGTACATGGTCATTTTGAATAGCGGACACAGCCATGTTGTGTGGTAAGTACATGAGCATGTTGCATAACGAATACATCCATGTTATGTGGTGGGTACATGAGCGTGTTCCATAGTGAACACGGCCTTGTTGCATGGTGGGTACATGAGCTTGTTGCACAGTGAACACAGCCATGTTGGGTGGTGAGTAAATGAGAATATTTCATAGTGAACAAATCCATGTTGTATAGTGTTTCCATGAGCAGGTTGCATAGTGAACAGAACCATGTTGTATTATGGATACATGAGCAGGTTACATAGTGAACACACCCAGGTTGCGAAGTGGGTACATGAGCATGTTGCATACTGAACACATCCATTTTGTATGGTGGGTACATAGCCATGTTTTATGAAGGGTAAATGAGCTTGTTGCATATCGAATATATCAAGTTTTATAGTGGGAACATGAGTATGTTGCATAGCGAACAAAGCTATATTGTATGGTAGGTACATGAGCATGTTGCATAGTGAACACATTCATGTTGTATGGTGGGTACATGAGCATGTTGCATTGTAAACATAAACATGTTGTATTGTGTTTACATAATCATGCTCCATAGTGAACACAGCCATATTGCATGGTGGGTACACGAGCATGTTGGTTAGTGAACACAGCCATGGCGTAGTGTGTTTACATGAGGATGTTCCATTTTAAACACAGCTATGTTGTAAGGTGGGTACATTAGCATGTTGCATAGTATTTACTGGACCTCTCACTGGCTTATGTTTACTAACTCTTTTGATGTAATCTGCGGGATAGAGATAACATATTTGAAAAAATTAACCTACGTGATAAAGATAAACTTCGTAAGATAGATGACTTACGTGGGAAAGATCACCTAACTGATAAAGATTTCTTATGATATATAAATAACCTGCGTGATAAAGATAACCTACTAGAAAAAGATAACCTAAGTAATAAGATAACCTACGTGATAAAGTTAACGTCATTGATAAACTACGTGTTAAAAAGATTACCTAAATGGTAAAGATAAACTTCGTGAAAAAGATAACTTACTTGATAATCTAACTGATAAGAGAACCTATCTAATGAAGATAACCTAAGTAATAAGATAACCTATCTGATGAAGATAACCTAAGTAATAAGATAACCTGCGTAATAAAGATAATCTACCTAATGAAGATATCCTTAGTGATAAGATAACCTACACGATAAAGATAACTAACAAGTTAACACAAAGCCAGTCAGTGGGAGATGAGGAAGGAGATGGTGATGTTGGCTGACCTCGCCGGTGTCCAGCAGGATGGGTTTGGGCGCGTGGCAGGCGACCTGGTCCTGCGAGGGCGTGTGCAGGAGGCCGCTCACCATGTTCCAGAAAGGGTTGCCCTCCGTCGTGCCCTGCGTAAAGTCGAAAGCGCCAGGGCCGTCGATGGTACCGGCGGCGAAGCTATAGCCCAGCGCTGGCACGCACGTCTTCCCCTGAGGCGAAGGATGAGGCGGGTCAGGGGCGTCTCGGTAATCAAGGCAGGTCAGGTGTAGTTGGGTAATCAAGGTTTATGTAAGACGGACGGCAAGATTAACTGTGGTAACATGTGTCCTCGCGACGCCACGTAAGGTGTGGTGAGCGCTGGCAAATGCTGCTGCACTTACCGTGGCGCCGCCTTCAAGTTGGACGGTGTAGTTGGACATGTCGATGAACTGCTGAGCGAACTGGACGGGGCCCGACACCTTGACGGCCGCTGGGTCATGGTACAGCTCCTGTGGACACAGTGATGTCAGACGTGTGTGTCAACGATCCTACAGACAGACACTACAACTCAGACGCTCTCATTCCCAACAGCTGGGGTAACTGTGTGACGAAGCAGGTCTGGATCCGAGAACCACAGTGCCTACCACTCTGGACGTGGCAGGTCCTGCCCAAGACACCTGAGCCTCCTGCCTACAGTGGTGTCAGTGTCTGGGTACTGCTGAGAGTATTGCTTCAGTCATCTCTGAGGTTATCAGAAAATAAATAATGTGTTGGTTGGGTAGTTACTCACATATAAGGAGGAATCCTTGACAGGTTTATTGGATTTAGCTTGTCGTACACAACTCACAATTTTGGTATTGTTGATGATCTTATGTCTGGCCCCTCGCCAATAATGATTACAACGCATATCGATAATATAAACTTACCTGGTGTCAGATTGAAAAGAAAAAGATTAAGAGTGAAACAAGAACATCAAAATAATTTCATAGATTATATCGCTGACTAGCACAAAGATTATGACCCCACAAATGCACAAGCTCTTAATGTCAGTCTTGAAATTTCTATAAACAACTTCTTTACGCAAAGTGAGCTAATTTTAGAGTGGAAAGAACGCCCTTCATAATAGGCCACATCAGTACTATAATGACCCTGAGTTGAAACAGCTCAGATTTATAGCTTGGCAAAAAGGTAAAGGACATAGACAACTTCGACCACTCAAAATGCTAAAACTATTTCAAGCATCTCTTGCAGCAGCGAGAAAACGAATGACTGAACTCAGACAGAATGACTGGGAACAGTCTGTCACTGGACCAAATCAACACACTACCTTAAGCCAAACCTGGAATGGTGTCAAAAGAATCACTGAAAGAAAAATAGATAAGTATTTCATCTTACCCAATTCATGCTAAACTAGCAACTTGATGAATGAGATGTGCCATTCACTGAGTTTGAACTTGATGCAGCTCTAACCAGGGACAGGGGCACTGCCCCTGGGGAGGATGGTATCACTTACGATATCATTAGACTTCTAAGATGTGTACCTGATAATCCATTATTAAAGCTGTATAATATGCGTTATGGCACGAGTCATCTACCCTCCTCATGGAACAACAGCCTAATTGTACCAATACCTAAACACAATCGACCTGATGAATTTCACCCCATCTCCCTGACGAGTTGCCTGTGCAAAACTTTTGAGAGATGGTGCTCAACAGACTACTACACAGAATCAAAGAACACATCTCAGCTAATATTAACGGCTTCACACATGGCATAAGCGTACACAACTGTATCACTTCTTTCCTAACAGTTCATGGGAACAGCTGGCATAAATACACCAATTTTCTTAACCTAAAAGCTGCATTTGATATTGACAAACGGTAAATTATCTTTTATGAGTTAGCAAAAATGGATATAGGTGGCCGGCTCCTGAACTGGATCCTCGGCTGTCTCTTTAATAGAATATCAGCTGTGCTGTTTCAAGGCTACAAAAGTGAAGTTAAAGACATGTTACTTGGCACTCCTCAAGGTGGAGTACTTAGCCCCACTTTGTTCAATGTACTAATCAATGCACTACTGAAATCTGTTCCTCAGTGTCCCAGCAATATCATTCTTAGTTATGCTGATGACATTCTTATACATACGAAAACATATCGTGAAATGCATACCATTCTTAACTGCATGCACATAGCCTGTGAAAGCCTTGGCTTCATCATAACTGCAGATAGAATTAAGGTCTTCAATAAACGAATTGGTGGAAACCCGACAATGTCTCCTCCTTTAAATATCTTGGTGTCCCAGTCTCATGTGCTGCAGCTAGTGTGAAAAAACTAAATCGACAATGCACAGATAGACTCGGAGATTTTAGAGCTGCTGCAGGGTACAACCCTAATTACAGTGCAAATATCAGAATTGTTGAAATGATATACTTAGCTTATACTAGGTCTCAAATAGATTACCACGCACCAGTTTTGGTCCTACACAACAGCAAAGGTATCAACAGACTCGAATGCAAAATGAAGCCTTAAAGATCTTACTTGGTTGCCAGAAGTCCACTATATTATTCAACATGCAGAAAGAACTTGGTATCCCCAGCATTGAAGACAAAGTACTTGAAATCAATCTTATGATAGGACTGAAACTTCTGCGTGGTGATCCTGACAGTGTTGTCTCTAAAGATTTGTCAAACCATATATGCCACGACACAAGTGAATGTAAATGGATCCATGTAACAGCCAACCACATGACAATGTTTGGAGTACATAATTTGTATTAAATTAGGGAGCTGCAGCATTTCCCGCCTCCTAGGCAGAAAACTCTCTTTGACGTTACTACACCTACTTATCCACACAAGAATCCAATTACTTATAATCTTCACCTTCAACACTTAGCCATAACCAGTGCTCTGGAACATATAGAGAAACTGTAGACTAACAATAACATAGCCCAGTGCATCTATACTGACGGTTCTCGCGACTCTGCCACTGGGAGGGCAGGCAGGGCTGCCGTTGTGATCCAGCCCAATAGTAATAAATTAGAGAAAAATGATAGGATAAACAACTGAGCATCTACTCTACAAACTGAATTGTTCGCCATAGTTATCGCTCTTGAGTAAGTAAAAATCAGTGCTACACACAGCACACAGTTTAGCTCACTCCGATTCTTTATCTTCACTACTTGCACTATAACACCCTGAGATCAGACTGTAACATGCTGGTCTCTGAAATCAGACACAAATATTTAGACATTATTGCTTAAGGGATTCAAATCAAATTGTTATGGATTCTCTCTCATATAGGCCTCCGCGAGCATGAGAAAGCTGATGCTTTAGCCAGACTTGCAACTAGTAAAGGTGATATTGAAAACAACATTGGGCTGTCAATTAGAAGCCTCAAAACTGTAATTAGACAGTAACTAACTGACCTCCTTGAAACACCAAGACGAGTTCAGATAAGCACAAGTAGAAACATTTTCCATTACAGTGAAATGTGTAAAGTTTAACATGTATATGGAGAAAGTAATAAGATCAGCAAATTATATGATGTTGCAATTGCTAGATTAAGGTTAGGCTATAGGTACTACTGGCGCTTTGGCCTATCTGGAGATGTTAATCGCGTAAATTGTAAAGTTTGTGGTCAAAGATTTGGATACTGTGTCTTAGAATGTGAAAAAAATTGAGCCGTTTAGGGATAGATCTAAACAAACCCTGCAAGAAATATCACAACACCTTATTGTTAATAACAAGATACTTGAAATTTTAAGTTTGTATCCACTTTTTGATCTAGTCGGTAAAACTTACCATATGAAACTATGTAATGTATGTAATGAAATACCAGTTATGAATTGTAACATCCTATGTAATATCAACCCACTGGGGGTCTGACTAAGACTCTTTGTGACCCGTTATCCTTTTGCGCTACCGCTCACAGGATGAGTATGGGGTGCGCAACAAATTTGCTGGGGTTCCCGGTACAAATCAATCAAATCATCGTCGGTGCGTCACAGCGGCCATAGTTGTGACGCCACGACGGGACGTGTGTTGACAGATGCCACCAGCTGGGCTGCTGCCTTTAAGTAGCATATAATGTGACACAATATAACCATGTGCTGTCCTGGTTAAGGTTTGGTGGGACATATTGCCCAGTCTTCGCTTCCCCCACGTCGTGTCATAACTATGTAATGCGGGTGCCACTGTCTCACTGTTACCATCACCCAAAACATGTCAACAAAGGCTTGAGGCCACACGTACCCAAGCCTTCTGGAACTGGTTGGTGCCGATGATCCTGGTGCTGTCCACCATGTCCTTGCCGGGGCCGAAGGCGATGCAGTTTTTGACGCGGCCGTCGCAGGTGGAAGTGGCCAGGTCGCAGGGGAGGCCAGTGTCGATGCACTTGGGGCCCTGAGTATTGGGGCTCACGTCGCCGCAGTTGGCCTGGGCAAACGCCGCCACGAACTTCCCCTGCCGGTGAGGTAAACAGACGCATTTTCCACCGTATTCGAACAGCTGTTGCCTAACATGACTGGTCACATTCTTGGAAATTTTGACTTTTGGGGGCGTAGTATTTTTTGACGTATGTATTCGTTAAAAAGGCTTTATTAGAGGACATGATAATTAGTGATGAAATTATATACAGAACAGAATAGTGCAGCAGAGGGTGTGATCAGGTGATGGTAATGATACTATAGCAGGAGTGTAGGTAGTGTGTAGTGCAGCGGGCGGTAATGGGAGGCAACTGACCTGGCCGGGTAAGGCCCCGGGGTTCATGGCCTTCTCGAAGAGCTGGGATGCGTATCCCTTGTTGTCGCCCGAGACCAGCTTGTTGGTGTTGTTCATGGAGGTCGGGTGCACCGCGTACCAGTTGACCATACCTGCCTCGGGCCAGTCATACACTGTCTTACCTCACACACTACAACACCACACCTTAACAAATGCAACTCGACCAACTTAAGTTTACCCTAAAGACCTCCATTCTACTGTATTTGGGTTGAGGGGTTTCAGGTTTAGGACTTCACTTCGAATACTGATTATCTTATCATAGTAAAGCCAAAATAGTATTGTTACGCAGCCCCCTCGAACTCACTCCACCGAGGGTCAAGGCTTGTCAGGATACCCTCTGCACAGAACTCAAAGGGGCGGTAACAATTTTTCCTTCACCTCATACACTGACTTGTGGGTCCGGTGGCACTCAGTAGCGATGAACTCACCTAATGGGGAAGGAAGGTGGGCAGGGAAACACAGTAGTCATGTGAACTTTGGTATATTAACGGAAAAACACTATACAGGACACGGCAATGTCCACTCACCGACCCAAACACTACATACACCAACACACACACGAATCACACAGGGCTTATAGAGGCACTTATCAGGTTCCCGAGGGCTTTTAGAGGCACTTACAAGGTTCCCGAGGGCTTATATAGGCACGTATAGAGGGCACAGTATCGTACAGTACAGTTGGACGCGATGGGGCTTGCAGAAACACACACGCCAGGCGGTGTCCTTGTTTATTTTCCTCTCGTCTCTCCCAAACTGCATCGGCTCCAACAAGTGAGACGCGCCATGCGCCCTGCGTGCTGCCCAGCACACTCATACCCATACATTCAACGCATATCTTTCACACAACACAGAAGACTATCAAAGTAATAAAATAGTAATGTCTACATTCCTAATTACTGCATTTCCTCACGTATAACATCATTCATCTGCTAAACAGTGATTATTTGTGATATGAAGTTGTGAACAACTGTGGTTAGTGAAAATGATGACCGCACAAAAACAATAGTATGTAAACATAGTGAACATCTTGGTGATAATGTCGTGTCTTTAATGAACAGTATGGTGAAAACGACGTAATGGCAGTGACACAAAGACATTATGAACCTCGGAAATATATACAGTTAAGAGTGTGATATCTTGGAAAATTTGTGAAAGCGGTTAATCACTTGAAAGCCTCGTCACTCGAGACTGATGGCTGTCAGGACGCTAAGCCTGTCGCGTAAGGGAAAGTAAGTACCAAAGTGACTTTATTAATGATATAACCGTTTCGGACATCAATGAATTTTGGGATTTTAAGTCTAGGAATCAGTAGTTTAGGAAATTTTGTTACCCTGGACAACGACGAAGTTCGAGTCTTCTAATTTGAATAATGTAAGGACGCCTGAGCAAAGGTTACGTTAGGCCCTGTTTAGGTTAGGCTAGGCTTGGCTTGCTTGAAATTGTTTACCAATGTTTTTTGATGATTTTTAAACGTTTCTGACCTTTATGTACGTCGGAAATCACTACTTTTTGTGCAATCCTCCACCCAAAAACCCGGTTCCCACCGGGGATCCCCAATTATCTTTGGATTAAGAGAGGGTTACCTCTAAAGGTAGTAATTTGAGGTAGGAATGAAGGTTAGAATCGTGCAAAATACATCGAAAACCATCAGAACATAGTTTCAACTTACAAACAGGTGAATGTCCGAAACGGGAATTTCATTTTTTCTTTTCTTCTTAAGCGATCGTTTCATATATTTAGTTATATTCCTAATGCTGTTTTCTCCGTGCTTATATGATTATGTTTCACTGATAATAGGCTATGTTGTGCGCTGTTTGGCGTCTTTGTTTCACTGGTTTTAGGTCATATGTTGAACCCAGTCTGGCTTTTAGTTCACTGACTGTAGGTTATATGTTGAACCCTGTTTGGCTTCTGTATTTCACTGATGTTAGATTATGTGTTGAACACTTTGGCGTCAACTTTCGCTGATAATATACTGCATTTTGAAACCTGTTTTGTGTCTTAAGTTTCGCAGATAAGTTAGATGTTAATCATTGTAGATTTACATGTTGAACCCTATTTGGCATCCACATTTCACTAAACATATGGTGAACCTTATTTGGCTTCTCTGTTTCATTGATTATGATTATATGTTATAGGTTATATATCGACCACTGTTTGGTGTCTGTATTTCAGCGACCGTAAATTTTATGTTGAACCTTATTTGGCTTCTGTATTTTACTGATTATAAATGTTGAAGATAATTTGGCGTCTGTATTTCACTGATTTTAGGTTATATGTTTGAACCGTGTTTCGTATCTATATTTCAATGGTTTTACGTTTTACCTTGTCTGGCGACCATGATTTAAGTATAGTTTAAATGTCAAACGCTGCTTAGCGATACTATTTTAACTCGTTAAAAGGTCATTTGAGATCATAAGAAACGGGGAAACCACAGAAGGCTTACTCTCCCTCCAATTGCTCCCCCGTTACATCAAACCACTATTGGTTACCGAAACAAAATTAAGTGCAATCGGCGCTTGGTGGTGTAACATGACCCTTATGCGTTTAAATACTTGTGGAGGGTCTTTATATTATGTTCAGGTGAAACTGACAGACATTTGTATAGAATCACCTAAACAAACAAAAAGTGAAAATGATCTAATTCATCTTTTTCAACCTATTATGTAATATATATATATATATATATATATATATATATATATATATATATATATATATATATATATATATACCATACAGACCTCGTACAGCCAGGCTGGAACCCGGGACCCCAGTGTGGTAGGTGAGAACGTTTCGGGCTAGGCTATGATCACATTTGTACAGTTAGGTTATGTAACATGCTATCTACTGGTTAAGTGAGCCTTATGGGATTTGACCGGTCTAGACCCCGTTGCTCACCGATGTGAGACGAAGGGTATTCGATTACTTAGTATTCGAATAGTTATTTCCCTATCAGGGGCGATCATAGCCTAGCAGTAGCGCTCCCGCCTACCTTTCTGGGGTCCCGGGTTCGACCATGGCTGTACGAGGTTTGTTTGTTCTATGAAGTGCGCGTTCTCCTGCACTATATTCGTATATATATATATATATATATATATATATATATATATATATGTATGTATGTATCATACATGTGTGTGAATCGAATTCTCAGACTGGAGACATGCAACGACCATAACATTAGTCTTAACTCGTTGGTTGAGCTAATGTGCTCAGCCAATGAGCTAACAAGACATTTGTAGTCACGAACGTTGCGTGTCCCTTTAAACGTCCACGGCATTTGTGATTTACGGTCTTGATGGGACACAGCTCAGGGTCGTAAACTTAACTTCTGCTCAGGCAATGATTTTTTGACAACTGTTTTTCACGAATCGGCGATTACACTGTTAGCCTGAATTTTTTACGGACTGGTGACAGATAATGCCTTGCACACATTTATAGGGGAACACCATAAATAGGTATGCAGCAAAACATCAATTCTGTTTAGGGATTGTTTACTTATCGTAGGGAGGAGCAACAGTGAGCATATGTGCGGCGAGGAACTCCTTGGTAGGGTAGAAGCTACATTCATTATTTTCATTGATCGGTCAAAATAATGGTGTCTTTACCTTCATGTGTTTGTATTGTATGTATACGATAAACCGATTTCGAATTTCTGGAAAATAGCTGAACATAGTTCGTCTGTAAGAAAGGTGGAAAAGGAACTCTGTGTTAGTCTAGACTCGAGAACACATACCAGTTTGTGCAGCAGTATACATAAGTACAAAATCATATTAATTTGTGCATTACCACTGATTGGCATAACAGGTGATTTTATTTACAAGAGAATCAAGCGCTGATTTATATTTGAAATATTGTTTAGAATTTTAAGGTATTTTTGTAATCACAACACTGACCTACATTCTTTGTATTATACAAAGAATACAAAGGAATTTATACAGCAACAGACCACTATGTCCTTTAAGGCTGTTTGTGATTGTTGAAGAGATAAGAAAATAAATCAGTGTGGTAAGGGTAATAGGAGGCTCATATTGAAAAAAAGAAAAATATATTATAGTTTTCATGTAGCTAAGGTGGCGAAAACAATGTCAGTCGTGGATTTGAAGCGAATTATTTTTCAAACCTATTCGTAAACGTATCTGTGGTACTATTTTCAACCACTTCAATTGGTAAATTATTACAAATGTGAACATTCTAGTTGAAGGAAAAGTATTTCGCCTCATTCGAGGTAAAACGTTTGCCCACGAGTTTATAATTTTTACTAACAGTGAAATCAGACGAATCTGTTCCTATCAAGTCGCTAGAACAGGATATCGAAGCTTTGGTAGTTTTGCATGCCTGTATAAGAGCACCCCTTGACCTTCTCTTCTCTAAACTAAATAGATTTAAGTCGTTTAGTTGGCTCTCATAGGATTTGTTTCTCAGTCTGGGAATCATCTTGGCAACTTCTCTCAGTACTCTTTCCATTCTATCTATGTCTTTCCTCAAGCAGTGTGATCAACACTGAACGCAGTATTCAAGATGGGGACGCACAAGTGACGTAAAAAATTGAGGATAATTTGCCTGGACTCCAATTCGATAGCTCTACCTTTGATGTTCTCATGATTCCCTTTGTTTACTAGAACCAGGACAAAATGGCTTTATAAACTCCCTATATTTATAATTTTTTCTGAAGTTATGATTTTCCTCAATAAGTATAGTCTGTCATGGAATATTGCATTGAGTATTTATGCTGAGATGCTGAATGCTTACTATTTTGTAAAGTCCTACATCTGCTCTCTGGAAATGCACGAGTTTGTACGATAACTTCGGCTTATGATAGCAAAACAATATAAGTGCTTCGTTGTACCCGCAGCCACATAGCTCAAGCGTACTCGTATCCACTTAGCTCAAGGGAACGTCGGTGTTCCCGAAACTACTTTAAGAGAACGTCGGTGAGCTCGTAGACACTTAGTGTAACGGTACTTCATCGTACAAATAGCAGAATGGAATGCGGGTACGTTGGCGTACCCCGTAGTCACTGCCGTATACTTTTCCCCACAATATAGAAACCATTTTCTAAAACTGAATTACCATAGAATGATGACTTCACTGAGAGGACTTTTGAAGTCATAAAAGAAAACGTTTTTAGTACTATAGTAAGCTATGTTGTAATAGGTTTATTTGTAGTACATAAAATCTCGATCGTTTAGTGGAACCGATGATAAATTTCCTGCTTTAAGATACCACATCGACAGTTTAGTTGAAATGATTACAAAAATCTTGTTGCACCAGCTGAAAGTTTTCGTTTTTTCTCGGGACCACGTCTTAGAAATCTATTCATCTTGGGGTTAAGGACTAGAGTCATCCATCGCTTGTCTGGACCTCCTCCAACGGTGTCACCCTTAGCGAGGCAGGAGATATAATGACGGGGTTTCACGAAGGATTAATATGACGAGGACTCCTGCTTCGAAACACCGGTGACAGGAACCTCCGTGATGATTACACGACTCCTTTCAAGGACGTCATAAGGGCCTTTTACGACATAGGTGCAAAATATGTTTATCATTATTCTTATTTCTGATTTAAGACTATATTATTCAAGTATGCGAGAGCGTAGCAGACAAGATTAGGAGAATGACGATAAAAAGAGGTGAAGAGTGAAGGGGTTGGAGACAAGGTACATCAAGGATGTGAACGAAAGTAATGGTGAAAGAGATATGCCTATGATACTGTAACGTTTTATGTAAAGATAAAAAGGATTAGATATATGGGAAAGGAAAACAGTAGAAAGAAGATAGGAAGAAGAGTATGCATTTGAAGAGACTTCGATCGTTATTCATGTATTTCGTATTGGCCAAAAGAAATAACTTATCCATCTTCGTGGAGGTGTAACTTTCTGCATTCCACACGTGAGAACTGAGATCAACCTGACCCTTCCAACTCTCGCCTCATTGCTCTCACTTCAGCAGTAGGAAAAAGCTTTCTTATCAACAGAAAACTCTTAACCATTCTCCTCCACCATACCAGTTAGACAGGACATCACGTTGCCTGTCACCACACTGCTTTGATGAAAATTACTTGCATTGAGGCTGGGTTGGAGCTATATCAATATTTCCCTCAAGTCTCATGGCACACCAGACACGGTTTCACCTTTCATTTTCTGTTCTGAATACTTCAGCAAAGCCATCTCATCTGAAACAGAAAAATGTCGCCATTGTAGATGAAATCCATTTTCGTACCAAGTGATGCTTTTCCCTGATTACCTGGCAGCGCCGCCATGAGCATCACTGTCGCCTGCGGGTCGTTTCTCCAGACAGTATGGGTGTCTCGTGCTCACAAAGATAGGTAAAAAGACGAAAGATACAGGTCACCACACTGCGGCACACAAGGTCGTGAGGAGAACGCTCAAGCGTGCCAGCCCGAGGTGCTGCTATGGCTCAAGGCTGTTCTGTATTTTTTTTTTTTCTTTCATTGGCTGAGCGCACAGCTAGGACAAGAGAAAAAAGATTTATGCGTCACTTAACCATCACTTGTAAGCCTTATAACGTGCTCGCAACTTAACCATCAAATTTAAGCCCTACAACCTGAGCGTAGCTTAACCATTATCTGTAAGCCATATTACCTGCGCGTACCTTAACCATCATCTATACTAATCAGTTAACTGTAAGCCTTATAATCTGCATTTTAAACTTGTTTTTCCTTGAATGCTTGCCTATATTACCAACACTAGTACAAGCCATTTTCCAGACTTTTGGGTGAAAAGTAACGTTAAGAAGGGCAGAGGTAGTCCATATGTATTCAGTATATGTAAGGGATGAGCTTCCTTAACAGCCGGAGCCGATGTGTGTGTGTATGGAGACATAAATCACCCTTTTCTCTAAATGGCTACAGATGCAAAGGTGACCAGTGTCTTTTTACCCGACGACTTCGGTGTGTGTGTGTGAATTGAATTGAATTTATTTAGTAGCTCAGACTTTATAAAAAGTATGGAGCACAGCTCCTACAGACTTTGACA
>JAYMFT010087377.1:0-14116 GCA_038088735.1 Panulirus argus | reverse complement strand
TCACCCACACTATTCTTGATCCATTCCATCCATGCTCTGTAACACCCTCCCATACTCTTGGTGATAGCAAAATTGCACATCCTTCTTTTCCTCTTCCCCAATAATTTTAACTCATTTCCGTCCATACCACACTTCCTTCCATGCCCTCCCATAACTTGCATACATCATTTTCTCTTTCACTCCACACACCCTGCCCAAGGATATGGGTGTCCCCAATTCCTAGCACTCCCACAATTCAACTTTTATACCTCTCCACAGTCTCCCTCCTTTTATTCTCACCAGTCATCCCATTCACATTCAGTGCCATCACCCTCAATCGCTCGTTCCTTTTATCCCTCGGCATAAATGGTAGACTTCAATGCCGCTTCTTAGCCTTTTGAGCCCCACCCATGACAGGTCACTGGCAGAGGGCAACTCCAGCGCTGTGTTCCCAGAGGCAGCGAGGCTCCAAAATTATCAAAACTAAAAGTACCAGTACACTTCAGGTGCTTGTCCAAATCAGAAACTATTGCCCTGATGTAATTGGGCAGTGCCTCCCCTTGAATTTATAGAAAATTTTTGAATTTTCTCCTGCTTTATCCACAACATTTTTTTCGAAGTTACTTTGTTCATCCTTTCTTATCGTGGTATACTCATCTCTTTCTCTCTTTTATCTTGCAAATGCTGGGTGGTAGGAGTTTTGTTTCTGCCTTTGCCTCTGCATATCACAAAGTTTCCTTTGCTTTTTGACATCTTTTAACATCTTTTACTGTATTAAGCCATTCTTTTGTCCTGCTTACCATTTCCTCCTTATTTGAGGCCACTCCTCTGTAAATTTCACAGACTCTCTTGCCACAAAGCCCTAGTTCCTTGTTACTGTTACCAATATATTTGAGGTTTGCATAGTTTTTATTATTATATCTTTAGGCTTTGTCCCATCTCTACTCCTTTAACATCCTCATTTGCATAGTTAAACTTCAGCAATACATGATCGCTTTTTCCAGGTGGTATATCTTGTATAACATTCTCAATATCAGTGCTAGTATTTGGTAAGATAAGATGTAGCAATGATGGTATACCAGTCCATCTCATCCTAGTGTGCTTCGCGACATTTTGGCATGGGAAATTTTCCAGTAAGCACTCAAAAAACTTGTCTCCTTGACAGTTCAAATTCCCCCAGTCTATCTCTTTATAATTGAAATCCCCCATTAACAGTACTTTACCATTTTATAAAGTGATCATCTTATTGCTTCATGTACCACTGTGATTGTTGCTTCTCTGATATCATTATATATGTTTTTGATCAATATAATTCTTTGCAGGATAATATATCATGACTATGCACTTTTCCCAATAGTTACTCTTCCTGTTGTGTATTATATGAATGGGTCATCATCCATTATTTCTTGAAACTTATGGCTATGTTTTATTAAGAGGGCCATTCCTCCCTTCTCCTTTGCCTTCTCTTTCCCTCCTCATTATCATGTACCCCTTGGGGAAGAACTGGTGAGGTCTCTCCTCTCTGGTGAGCTTTTTTTTTTTCCACAACTCCAACAGTTTTGGATGCACTTTTCAATATATGATCCTTGAGTGCCAGTCTTTATATACATTACTTTAAGTCTGACATTGCCATCTCCAAACACTTTAGCCTTTTCTGCAGTGCTGCTGTCATGGCTTTACCATCCTGTTGCCTCAGTTGGCGTATAGTTTTTCTTGCCTTTTCTCTCACTCTTTCTTTGATCTGTTATATTTGATAAATACCCGTAATGAAGTCCACCTTGTTTTTAATCTTTGCCAGTCAAGTACCTCGTAGCTAGTTGACTCTAAGTCAGATGAACCACAACTAGTTTTTCCTTTATGTCTTGATGTATAAAGACCAATTCTTGCTTTAGTCAACCAAAATTGCATCTTGCCATTTTATAGGTTCCACTACCCTTTCAATTAGCATTTCTTTTTTCTTTCCCCTTCCTTATCTGGAGCATGACCTTCCATACCAAAAATAATTAGCCATAAGCATCCCGACCTGCTATACAAATCTTCCTAATTTTGGTACAACCCACTTTTCAGCTAGATTTTTCAGTGTTGCACTGTCAACCTCTGTGACTGTAACTTTCTCTAGAATTTCCCTTTTTGCTAACAAGTACTGGTTCTGTACGCTATGCACATTTCCAAAACTTTCATCAACTACACCATAAATTTCCATGATTTAACATTGAATTCCTTGTCTACCTTTTATTATGGCCTCAGGTCTTTGTTCCAATACATCATTCTTCTTGCTCGAGTGTGTTGATTACCTGCCAAAATTGCACCTCCTTTTCTACTATTGCCAATATATTCTGGATGCGTTTCAATCCTTTTTGTCTTGCTGATCAACCCCAAGGACATTATAAAAAGACCCTCCAGATCTTATTTGCTTTTTAATGAATTCATCTTTTTTTTCCACATCCAAAGACTGCATTTCAGAGCTTACGAAGTTCCTCTCTCATCTCATGATATCTTTCATGGTCTTTAACTTGATCCCTAAGCTTCTGTATTTTCACTTCAAATATTGTATATATGTAAATGCATGTAGGAGTAAAGACATTTATTTATTTATTACTTAATTTATGCATAATTTCCCTAGAACTTCTTCCTAAGAAAGCACCTCATTCCAGAGGCTCCTGTAGCCCAAGGCTGTGCTAATTACAGTAGCATGGAAATGCGGACTCCCTTGGAATGAGAAGTTCTTGGATGAGGCTACTTGCAATGATACAGCCTTGCTAAAAGTGACTTTTCATCATTGTGTACCCTAATCAGGTGGAGACTGGTAACACACTGAGCACTCACATTCCACTCTGAGAACATGCCTTAGTTTTTATATTTCCTTTTCTGCATGTGCACCCTGCTGAGAGCATCCATCAATATTTTATTTTTTGTTGCCATGTTCCACTGCAGCTCTTAACTTGTCTCCTAAATCTGTCTGGCATTTCTTACTGTACCTAGCACAGACCTCCACCGTCTTCAATTTGTTATATAGATTCCTTTCCAGTACATTTTGTATTTTGTATGGTACCTAGCATTTTATGCAGTTTTTTTACTGTTTTCCAAGTGGTTTGTTCATATTAGAAGCTTTTATCACTCCAAAACTTCGTAAATTGGGGTGTATCTGGTGTCTGATACACCATGGCATCATTAGTCTCCTGAAGAAACTTTCAATAACCTTTCTCATTTTTTTATCTATTCCCATGCTGTTTAAATTTTCCTTAGATGTATTTATTAAAACATTACCTTAGGGCTTTTAGAAACATGTTTGTCCTAGTTAAGTCTATTCTACCTTGTTTGTTTGGTTTATGCAGAATTACTATCATTAATGTGCCCCCAAATGTCTGGAATAGTAGTTTAATAGCCTTATTCAAAATTATTCAAATTATTAGAGTATTCTTTGTCTGGGCATTTGTTGGTGGAGACTAAGTGATGCCAATTAGTGTCAATTTGGTCTGTTTCTCTTCCTCTTATTTTCTCTTATCAATGCGTTTCACTAAGCTCCAAAATTCCGGCCTTGTATCCCAGTGTTCTAACCTGTTTTAGTTAGTTGCGGCTTGTTGCTGGTTAAAAAGAAAATTGTATGGTGGATTTCCTAACCAGCAAAAATGGCAACTGATGCTCAGTGGCATTTATTCAAATATCCTTCTGTAATGCTAGCGTATTTTACATCAGATTTACTCTCATTATTTTAGGCAATCCACAAGCAGTCCAGGGCCCCTTTGAATATTCTCATCTTCCCCTACCTGCCAAAATAGGTGTCTTCCTCCTGAATCCAAAGGAATCTTGATATTCCTGGAGAACTTCTGATGTATACTATCTGCATGAACCAGGTCCTCTGTCATTTTGTTCTTTTCATCCACCGCTCTTATACAGGTTGAATCTCTGTAATCCATCTACCTTGGGATCTGACCACTGCCAGACCTCGGAAAATGTTGAAAAGCAGACATTGACTCTTAAGGGAACCCCTATGTAAACATATGCCCAAACCCTAGTCTTCCCAGCTCATTCCACATACATATTGCTGTTATCAAAGATAGAACAGAGCTTAAAGCACGAAATAATACAACAAATAAAGCTTCCAAACATGGTTCTGCTTTGGGGTGTGCTGAAGTTATATAAAATCAAAAATATTTTGCACTTTGGATCGAGGCCAACAGAATTAAGCCACGGCCACACTATCAGGCAGTTCACGGCAGGTTTTACCCTCATCAGGCAAAGTCTGTCAGGCTTGACTGTGTTGTTGTCCACACTGTTGAGTAGGTTGGGCAGTCAAGTCGTACAGAAGCCAGTAGGTGGTTGGCAGGACATGAATGCAGTATCACTATGCACAGCAAAGTTGAAAGGAAAAAAATAGTGCTGTGTAACATATTGATTGCTGCGCGTAAAGAAGAACAGTGCAGAAAACTATATGGTGTAAAGAGTGGTAACTTTTTGTGGCTGGCAACGCCATTGCTCCAGACCTGGCATCAAACCATCAGGCAGTCTGATTTCGCTCAACTACGGGCGGGGCAGTCCGCTGATTTGCCTGTCAAAGTTGCTACAAAGTGTCTGATAACGGACTTAATATTCATGCCCGCCAGGCACTGCCCAATAGTTTGGATGCTCCTTTACAGTGTGCTCTAGTTTCACACGTCAAGTAATTTTCAAACCATTCAAGAAAAAGTTTAGTTGTCATCCACCCTTTTTTAGTATCATGGTAGATAAGTGGAAAAATTTTCATTCCTTTAAAGGCCTTTGGGTGAACACTTTTACCAATTACCATCAGCTTGGTTTCATGTGTTCCTGCGGCATTGTTGCAGCCAAGAATTGTTACCCTATCTTTGGAACCCTTACCCCCAGATGGAGATGACTCAATTCTTGGGCAAGGGTTTTTCGTGGCATATGACACCAATACAGGGTAGATTGGTGACCATTTTACACTTATTCTTGGGCCGTTTTCTGCTGCCACTAACTGTTCAAATTCATCCACAAACCTTGTCACAGCTAAGCATCTCCCCAGAAATGCTCACACCTTTATTACATCGCAGCTTAAACCACTTTATAATTGCACTGTATAACTCTGTACTGGCACCTTTCAAGGTTTTACAAAACTTTAAACTTTTCTGGCTTTCATTTTCAGTAAAAAATAAAAGAATCTGCTCCTTTTGTTTCTTTGTCATACATAGTTGACGATCCAATCTCATAGTACTCACACAAAGTCTTTACAGAAGTTCCTTTATCTAATTTTCTCAGTAACACCACCTTTTCAAGTATCGATAATTATTTATGTTTACGCTTATTAGCACTATTGCTATCTTGTGCACCACTTGGTCTCTTGGATGACATCCTGAAGGGCTAAAATTCAACAATATAAGAAATTAACAGGACTGTTAATTAGCTCAGCTGCAATGTAAATAGGTTTTGGCGCCTTATCGCTGCTAACTTGTTAACAGCGCCACCCTGGTGGCAGTTCCACAAACTAATGGTGGTAGATTCAAAACGTGCCAGGGCATGGGAGTTGCCGGACCTCAGAGTGCCGGATTAGTGAGGTATAACCTGTACTATAAAAGCACCTCTTTGCATATTTTTTGTTTCTTCCTTAATTTTATGTTATGTTCTCTGGTTGCTCTGTCCCTATATCTCCAAGAACTGTTCACTGTCGCTGATCTATTTTAAAAACTTAAAGGTTGTGATTAGGTCACCCCTCACTCTTCTCTCTTCCAAGGTGGGCAAATTTAGAGTCTCTAGCTTTTCCTTGTAATGCAGCTATTTTAATTCTGGTACCATCTTTGTTTTCTTCCTCTGCTGGCTCTTTGTGCTATTCTAGGCACAGTGACCATATTTGAGAAGCATATTCTAATTTTGGCCCTATGTAGGATATGAGTGGTTTGTTAAACATTTCCTTATCTATATACTCGAATGCTGTATTCATATTTACCAGCAGACAGTTTGTTTCCTTAACTCTTCACCAAATGTGGGACTCTGGCAACAGTATAGTGACAGTGTCAAGTGTGTGCAGAGGCATGCGTTAGACCACTAGAATATTGTTCAGTAAGATGTGAAAGAAGGCAAATGTTGTGCCTATATTTAAGAAAAGTGATCAGGAATCAACTAAACTACAGGCCAGTCTCACTAAATCTTCTCTTTTTTACACTGAAAAATAAAGAAACTCTAACTAGGAGACAACATGGTTTTAGGAAAAGGAGGCCATGCATAGTCAATCTTCTAGACTACTATATGAGGTTAAAAAAAATAGATCTACAGGCAGGAATTAAGGGATGGTTTCCTTCACTGAACAGAAGACTTCCTTATTGAAAGGGTACAAAGAACACAGGTAATAGGAGCATCCTCAAAGTGGACCCGGGTTAAAAGTGGCATACCACAGGGCTTGGTGGGGCCAAGGCTGTTCTTGGTGTATGTAAATGACTCGTCTAATGAACTGGAATTATATCTAAACATGTTTACAAACAGTGCCAAGGTCATTAGAGAAATTAAGAATGATGATTATTGTATCAGCACCCTAGGTTGGCATCTTTTCTGTCTGCCTCATGCACACATGGACTACTGACATTCTCTCCACAAACATACAATCTCTCCTTGTCATAACTCCTGACAACACTTAACTCGCACAAATCATTCTTCCTAACTCTAGATTTTCATGCAGTGAACACTATGCACTAGCCCTACCTTTTGGCAAAATTGTAGGAGTAGTAGAAGTAGTAGGTAGGATAATTTAGGCAGGAGTATTAGGTAGAAACATTAGGTATAAGTAGCAGGTAGGAACAGTAGGCTGAGGCATTAGGTAGAGGTGGTCAATAGGAACATTAGGTAGGAGCCTCTGCAAACACTGCACTGGAGATGCTCTCTGTCAGTGGCCTGTTAAAAGTTCACTAGTTATGGAGATTGTACGGCCATAGCCACCCCCTTGAAGGAATTTCATTTGGGAACAGACGTCAGAGATATAGATAGATGAATAGCATGTGAAAGAGACCTAGGGTTTAACATTGTGTCTTGTAAATCATCAGAGCTACATATAAGGAGATTTGCAAGAGGCAAAGTGTCTGATGGTAAATATTAGAATTGCATTGAAATATACTGACAAGGACATGTTCCTAAAATTTTTAACTACATACATCAGAACAATTCTGGTCATTGCACCTAAAGAAGCACAAAGGTCTGATAGAGAAGGTATAGAGAAGAGCAACCAAGATGGTACCTAAACTGAGTTACAATGAAGGCTACAAAGCTGTCCACCATCAAGGAGAGGAGAAAGGGGGACCTGATAATAACCTCAAAGTTTATAATTCAGCTGGGTAATATTGACAGTGAGCAGTTCTTCAAAAGATGTAGCACCAAAGTAACTAGAGGCCATAACAAAAAGCTGGGTATAAAGCTAGTTACAAAAAAATGTTGAAGTACTTGTTAATTGGTGGATGGTTGGAAGAGACTAACCAATAATACAGTTAATGTTGGCAGTTTTTAGAGGTTTAAAAGTCTAAATAATGGCAAAGAAAATTCAAGAGATGGGGCTCTCTCCCCATACTGTACAAGTAGGTAATTACGCTAACACACAAGAGATGGGGCCCCAGGGTTGTAAGACACTCTACCCTTAAGTAAAAATAGGTAATTACATCTTACCATATATTCTTGCCCCAGGAGCTCCTATGGCATTCTTAAATATTCTTGATTTTGGGTCATCCACCTGTTTAATAATCACTTTGATGTTTGTGTTTCAGTATGCTTCTGCTCGTTTGTATGTCCGTCCATCCATCTGTTCATTTATCCTTATAGACCCAGCTTTTTGACTGCAGCCAGTATTGTAGTTGTTCTTTTAAATAGAAAGATATTTTATTTGCAATGTTTGCACATGTTTGTAAGTCATTGGCACTTAATCAGCTTAAAATCAAGACTGCAGCATTATCAGATGAGTACTTCATACATGATTGTTGTGGCATAGATGTTAAAGTAGATGAGAGTCCTTTAGGTTCAATGTAAGATGCCATTCTTATTAGGATTTATCATGCCTCAAATCTTTGTGGGAAAACAAAAATATGTATATCAAGCCATGTTATGAATGGACGTGATGGATGTACTGAATAAGTACATCTACATAGCAGTACCACTATATTTAAAACACTGTAGTTGTGTTTATTCATAATGCAAGTTTTTGTATGAATAGCTGCATTTGCTGTTTCAAGAAGTTATGACACAGCAGTTGTGGATTTTGAAATCCCAGCTTCAGCAGCTTAAACAGTAATTATGCCTTTGGGGATAGTATTTGTTCATGGGATTAAGAGGTAACATAGGGAAAATGAGTTTTTGGGCAGGTTACGGAAGTTTTGAATGTATTATATAAATATGCCAGTCAGGCTTCCTTTTTCATATTTCAAGATTAGCTGCTCCCTTTATTCGCTTTGTACAAATCACCTTGTTCCTCTTAAAACTCAAAATCTTTACATTCATAGAAAATCATTTCCAGACTACAGCAGCATATATATACATATATATATATATATATTTATTTAATAACTTCAAACCAAATCACCCAGGAATCACAAGTAGTCATATAACATTCATCTGTATGAGTTGTAAATAGCCATAAGCTTAGACGTTATGCATCCCCATTTTTTAACTAGAAATTTTATATCACTGAAGGATCTGCTCAAAGTTGTATATTTAAATATTTTTCCTCATAATGTCTTTCAGACTTCAACCTTATTGACAATGTATGTGCAATTATATATGTATCTGAACAAATTTCTAAAAAAATTTAAGGCAAAACTGCATTTCAGTATATATATCTTGTCACAGTTTGTAGAAGGTTGTCATGGTGGACTTGACAGATTGCCAGGCATTGTTTGCCATGAGAAACAGGATCAAAGAATGTGCCATGATGAAAGATGGAATGTATTTTAACCCTAAATTTGTAATTGAAGTGAAGATGCAATGTATGGCAAGCTTAAAATGGTTAAAGTGAAATACAGTAAACAACCCAGTGTTTCAGCTTTGATCAGTGCATGTTTAAGTGGTCTGTTTGAATATATTTTTGTCATTTATCCTATATTGCTGGAGGTTCAGCCATGACAAGTCTGTACTCTGGTGTTTGTTGTACATAGGTAGTTTCAGGTATTGTTTGACAGCTCATTGTGAGATTTTTTTTCCTTTTTGTTATATAAAATGAATAAAAAAGATTTTTAGTAACTGTATTTTTTTACCTTTACATTTTTTGGGTGTTTTGTGTATCAGTATGCTTCTGATACAGAAAAGTGTGGGAGTAATGGATCAATGGAACATATCAAACAATGAATTTGGAGATGCTGACAGCATAAGACTGGTTTAAAAAGTTACTAAAACAGTTCAATAGATGAGGCCCCACAAATGAAGAACTTTCTTTACATACTGCAGTTAGGGAAGATAGGTAACTGCAAAAAGGGAGAGAGACACTTGGACAAAAATTAGAAAAAAAGATGGGGAGAAAAAAAGTCAGCCAACATTATAAAAGTAACAATGTGTGTGCTGAATTTACATTCACCCAGTTTCTAACTTTTATGTGTGTCTAATTTATGGAGACATGGAGTTCCACAACTACAAAACTAGTTTAGATTTCAGATAAAAGACACGTGTCTACTCAAATTTAATATGACTAAATGTCAAGGGACTTGTTATTTGATTATAGTTAAAAAGTTAAGAGTAATGTGTTTTCGAAAATGTACATGTGAATATCAAGGGACTTAAAGTATTTAATTACAAATGACCAGTCAGAAAATATCCTTAGTGCATGAAACAAATGAAAAGAGTAAAACTGAAATAACAGTAGACAAGTTGACATCATAGTTACGTTTCAAGTAAAACAGATATGTATACATATATAATCAAGTAAAAAAAATATCGTCATCTTTCCATACTACAGAATCTTTTCAAGTGTGAGAGCATTTGTCTGCTCACTGGAAACATCATCAACTTTCAGATCACTAACAGTACTCTCTTCATCACGTGATAAAACTTATCCTCGATGCCGCAATCTTGGACCTGTTAGTTTCCAGCTCACTAATCTATCCTTCGTACACATCATCAAACCTCTAATATCTAGATATTCTACATCCTAATATTACATTCCTTAAATCATCACAGTCTACTTGGGCAAATTATAGATTATCCCAAGAACATAGTTCTGAATCACACATTTGGCTCTTTTGGATTTTGTAACTTTAGCCAAACCTGTTGAAGCATAACCAACTAATGACTTAATCCAAACAGTATATATATCCTTTATATCTCCAAGTAAGAACCAGTAAATTTATGCTACTTTAAAACCTTTTACCATTTATTTCGTCTCTTCTTAAGGTACTTTACCTTGTCATGCATTGTCCTTCCATGACCAAATGTTATACCCAAATATCTAAACTTTAGACAACTTTCTTCTCTGAAATAAGGCTTTAGTTTATCACATGATGTCACTATTCCCATTTCCTTACATTTCTTAATCATAACCACCAAGGCTCTCTGTGCATTACAAATTTTCAAAAATCAGATCAAATCCACATCATCCAAAATATCCAACTCAAGTACATTATTATTATACAAATGGAGAAAAACTTATTTGAAAATGAGAGGTCAATAAAGATAATAAAAAGAAATACCTTTAATTAGTCTGATTAACATTATAAAAAATCATTCCTTACGACTACATTTTAGCAGCATAAAAATAGCTTAGTGCATGAAAAATAACCTAAAATAATCAAGCACAGTATAATGAAATCTTAAAGTCCTGCTTCCATCTACAGCTACAACTCCATTTTTCAAAGTGCACTCCAGTGGCTATGCGTTTTAACCTCCACATGGCCAAGGTGGCAGTACGCCTTACCCAAGGTGCGAATATGACCCATGATGTATATACATTTGCCTGTCTATATTTCGAACATTCACCTTTGTTTCCCTTGCCTTAATACAATGGCAATGCCAATCTTCAGGCACCTCACCATGATCCATACATACACTGAAAGCCTTAACTAACCAGTCAAAAACATAGCCACCCCTTTTCTAAAGAAATTAAAATTCAGCTGCCTCGCCATATTTAATCTTACACAAGGCTTTCACACCTTTTCTTTCTTCACTGCACCACATTCCAGACTCTCTCACTTTGCATACCTCCACAACCCACTCATTGTTAATCTACCACCCTATTATCAAACACATTCACCAATCCTTCAATGTATTCTCTCCATCTCCTCCTCAACTTATCATCAGCTGCTACCCATACTCCATTTGCCCCTATCACCGATGTTCCCATTAGTACTCTTGTTTTTCTCACATTATTAACGTCCTTCTAAAATACCTTATTCTCCTCGAAGTTTACTGATACTAGCACATCCTAAATCTCATTTGCCCTATTTTTCAACCTGCACCTTCCTCTACCTCCTGCTGCATTTTTTTTTAAGCATCTCCCAATCTTCGGCACTCCCATGTAAGTACAACCCATATACCCCTTTTTTCTCTTTTCACTAGCATCTTTACTTCATTATCCCACCTCTAACTACCCTTTTCTACCTGCCCACTGCCCACCTTAGACATGCCACACTCTTCTCTCACACATGCCAGCACTAATTCCCCAAATACCACCCATTCCTCACCCACTCTCATAGTTTCCTTTACTCTCCATCTGCCATTGTACACTTAATCTCATTTCTTCACACAAGTCTCTCTTCCAAGTTCACTTACTCTTAAATCAAATGAAATATATGAGGATTAGAGATACAGTAATCCCTTGATTTAACGAAACCTGATATAATGGATTTAATGGCTCGGGCCATTAATAATACATTACACAATAATGTAAAAGATAAAAAAAAAAATGTCTTAAACACTGCACCATGTGCATTTCATACCGCACTTGCTTTTGGTAGCATTGGGTATCCTTGCTTTATATCAGTCTCAGTCTGCCTCAAGCTATCAGGTGGTCAGGTTGTGTACAGAGAATTGTGACAATTAAATAATTTTGCAGTTCTTATAATTCAAAATGGCATCAAGTGATAAAGGAGTTAAAAGAAAGTGTGTGAACTGTATACTGTATTACTGTATATTGTATCAATAAATGGTTACATTTGATTTAACGGACTATTGACATTAACGGACATCCCCTCCCCCCAATTAGTCTGTTAAATCGAGGGATTACTGTATCTAAATTACAATCACTTGCACACACAAAAAATAGGCTCAGGATTATTGGAAAAGAGAAAGTTATCTGGGAGGGCAAAATGGATATATTTGAAGGAATACAGTCTTCTCACCCATACCATTTACTCTTTTCTGGAAATCAAATCTTCACCCTTACCTCCACCAGGTAATGATCAGACATCCCACCAGTGGCCCCTCTCAGGACATTCACATCCACGAGTCTCTATTTTGCATGTCTGTCAATTAGCGTGTAACCCATAATGCCTTCTTATCATTTTTTACCGCCTTTCATTCTCACATATATACTTGTGTATGTACCTCTTTTTAAATTGGGTATTTCCAGTCACCATTCTTTTTTCAGTGCACAACTACCCAAGTTGTTCACCACTTTCATTCTCCTCACTGAATACCCCATGCCCCTTAATCATACCCTCAATTGCCCCATTATCCACCTTGTAATTTAAATCAATCATCTCTTGCAAGAAAACTGCTGACATATTCACTTAGCTGCTCCCAAAACACGTCTACATGATCTTTCTTTTCATGGCTAGGTGCATAAGCACTAATCGCGTACTCACCTCTTGCAATCCACTTTCATTTGTGCCCATATTAGTCTGGTGTTCACTTTCTTAATTGCTTTTATACACACTCCCACTACTCCTGCTTCAGCAACCCCAGACTTTACTCCTAAAACATTTCCAAACTATTTTTAACCTCTACCCTGGAGCTTTGTTTCCCTCAGAGCCAGAATATACTCCAGGTTCCTTTCCTCAGACATAATACTTAAATTTCATTTCTTCTTGTCTTGGTTACACCCACACACATTCAGGCATCCCACAATGAGTCTTTGATGAGGATGAGCACTTCTTGCTTGGCTTCTTCTGTTACATCTTTTAAAAATTCAAATGCAAGAAGCCCCCTGTTGCCACCCCTCTTAGTCACCTTCAATGACATGCAGGGAATACATATATAATGTTATAATGTTCAGGACAATGTAAGAAGTGGAATAGGATTTGTGACCAGGAGAAATGGGTCCCAAAATAAGAAATGTAATAGACTGAGTGATGGGGTTTTCCTCAACACAGGCAAAACTAATTGCTGTTATTGATCTAAAATAAAAAGAATTAAATATCGAAAATGATATCTTGATAGAATGCGACTTTTCAAATAATGATGTAATTTAGATTATTTTAAAAAAGGTGAAGATTTTTTTATTCTTCTGGGTGCCTGTACAGTGGACTCTGGAAATAAATTATCTGACAGTATGGCAAAAGGTGGATGTATGAAGGTTGACATAGATTTTCATGTTGCAGAACAAATAGGACAATTAAAGAACATTGTCAAAAGGATGCTTTGGGAGAAGGAGGCACTGGAAAGAAAGACTATGAAGAAAACAGTAGCAGTGTAAAGTAGTATACTGAGATATGTGGAGGTGTTGGATCCCACACATAAAGCAAAAATAAGCAAAAGGATATTAATGTGACTAGATTAAGAACAAGATATAATAGTGGACAGGAATGTGGAGTAAGTTTTGAGGACGAAGATAACCAATGTAGGATGTGTTTTGCAGGAGAAAAGGATACCCTTGAGTTTTATATTCAAGATTGTAATATGCTATCTAGGTCTAGAATGAGATATGATAAATAGTTATATCAAATATGGACTTCCATGGTGTATCGGTTACCGTTCCTTACCAATAAACCGCCCAGGGTTGAGCACGTAGGTTTTGAAGCAGTCGGTCCACAGTCAACCCAGATGTTCCTCCACCCCTAGGGGTTGGTCAATAAAATGGTTGTGGGGCATGGGCTATAGATAGAGTTGTACGGATGAGGGTGGATGTATTGGAAATGAAATGTTTCAGGAAAATATGTGGTGTGAGATGTTTTGATCGAGTAAGTAATGTAAGGGTAAGAGAGATGTGTGGTAATAAAAAGAGTGTGGTTGAGAGAGCAGAAGAGGG
>JAYMFT010087366.1:0-14117 GCA_038088735.1 Panulirus argus | reverse complement strand
TCGAAGTTAAAGCTACTGGCCGATAGTCATTGTAACAAGTAGGTGGAGATTTCTTTGGAACTGGGACTATTTCAGCTCTCTTCCAAATTACAGGTATACAAACAATATCCATTGACTGTTGAAACAATTTACATAAGATAGGTGATAGCAGTCCCTGACCAAGCGGCTGGTGTGAATGAGGCTTTTATCATGAACAAATCGAACTGGGTTAGGATCACAAATGGCTTTAGCACGAATGGAGAGGATAATTGCTTCAAGTATCTGTATTTATTTCTCTGAATTAAGAAAACTTTCTATTCGTGTCGTCTCCTAGTCCCCCAGATCACATCCAACCATGGAAGCTCAGACTACAGCGTCCACTTCTCAATTCCTGTATGTTCTGTTCCGCATATCTGGAGTTCAGAGGTCGTTAGGAAACACGAGCCTTTGCAGCAGTTGTCATGAATAATTTTTCGTCTGTCTCGATCACCGAGTCCCAAAAAGATGCCTCATGTGCACCACAGGTATAGTGTCAAGCAAATTCCAGTCGAGTTTCCTTATTTGCCTGCGTTAGTTTTTCCATCTTAGCTGGGATACATCACCTTGTACCGCACTCATTAAAATGGTCTTGTTTCGGGATTACACGGTAAACCCAGCTCCTTCCTGGGTTATGTCAATAGCTGATGTGAGTGGCCTCTCCATCATAGCTTGGACGTTTCGCTGATCATCCTCAGGAGGTACCAGTCGTGGTCGACCGCTTCTTGTACGAGTAGCTACAGTTCCCTCCCCGTCTGATTGCCGTATCCACTTGATCACAGTTGTAACGTTGGGCCGTGGCCCGTGCGATGTTTGCCATTGTCATACTAGCTTCCCTCATGCCAGTGGTGGCTCAACGTTTGCTAATAACATCGGGATGGTCTGCATGGTGCGTTGGCTTGTGCACTCTGTTGGATCCGACGTCGACGAACTAGATCTATTCTGCAAGACATAGATAATACTATCACCCCATGTGCTGCAGAACCGGTTTCCAACATATCATAACCCCAGTCGACTGTTCACCTGTTCCTACACATTAACTCAATGTCAGTTGATTTTAGATTCGGATGTGGTGACACTGCAACTTAGCACAGTATTGAATATTTTGCGCCAGAATTTCTAGATTTGCCCGTCTAAATAATTACGTATTTGACTGTTAGATTAGGTGGAGGATTCTACGTGTGTGAGGTTTCAGATCATCAACACTTTATTACCCACGACTCGTGTGTATGAAGTCCATCATTAGGTGGGAGGTAGTGGGCACGGGAGTAATGGCAGTTATGTGCTCAGAACTTGGCTGTTTTATCATTATACATGTATAAAACACTGGAAATAGGATTTACACGGGATTTAGTTCTATATTTGAGTAATGATTACCCACTGCATTACTGTGCTAATGGAGAATATTGCCAATTGTGTAATTTAGACACGACAGTTTCGGAGACAGTCAGTCACGCAAAACCTACATTCTGCATATGGTACAACGGTCTCGTCGCAAATAATATTTGTTTACACCTGGTTAGGTAACTACAGATTAGGATATGTTGTCTGCAAGAGTAATACGAGAGAACTTAACGTTTTCTTTGACGACTCGGCTCTGTGGTGTGGCGTGACGTGGTGTGGGGAGATTACCACATTTTGTTACTTAGGAAGGTCTGGTTAGTTTAGCTTGGGTTACTTTGTGTTCAAGAGTATAAACAAAATTGTCATTTGCTATTGAAATGTTTTACACACAGGAGATGGTTTGTTTTTATAAATGACTTTATTCTTGTCTCCAGCAGTGGGTGTTTAAAGTTATTTCCCTAAGTGGGGTTAGGTTTACAATAGTTTAGACATGCAGTTATATGCGCCAATGATCAGAAATACAGGTTATAACATAATAATGCGCATTAATATTAATGCTATAAATTGACTCTGCCCATAAATGTGCCTGGTGTAAGGATCACGCCAACATAAAATTCATCACGGTTAACGCAAAGATTACTAAAATATCAGGTCCTGTGTAAACTACAAAACTCCCATAATATTTACTCTAGTAAGAGAAAACGCAATTAGTTCATGCGGTAGGCAGCTAAAGTGGGGAGGTTTGCTAACTGTCACACTCGCTTCGCCTCGTCTCGCCTCGCTTTCACGCCTGCTTCCACCCACACACACACACACACACACACACAGCCTAGTAGCCCACCCCTTCACACAATATTCGACATTAGTCACTATATGAGTATATGAGAGTCCGACCCCACCAGCATAACCACACCACATCACCCACACACAGCCTTCCCTATTGTTTGCCCACACGTCCACACCACTACATTATCAAGCACATTTATGAGCCTGAATCAATTTCTAGTATTGATACTGCGGCCCATAATTATGTAATAACCTGTATCTTTGATCGCTGGCGGCATATAATATCATTACAAATATACGGCGATAGGCCTACTTCAATGGTTTCCTGTGGTTATCAAGTGGATAGTTATTTGCTTACTTCGTGTTTTTGCTTCAGTAGACTGTTACCTTAGACTCGGAGCTGTTCCATTACAACTTTGGCCAACTCAGACTGCTCCACTGCTCATTGTTTCCAGTCTTGGTCTGCTGTTTGATTATCCTTTGTTCAGATTTGGTTTTCATTGGATATACGCAGGAACATATAACGAAGACATGCTGAACAACGTTAGTGGTAGACACTATGTGCGGTAAGCTCTTAATAGTTCACAACATTATTCATGTAAATACGGAGCAAATTTTCGAAAGTATTAGAATGTGCCGTACCACAGTATGATGAAGAATATTGTATGGTGTACCACAGTATGATGAATATTTTGTTGTACCACAGTATGATAAATATTTTGTTGTACCACAGTATGATGAAGAATATTGTATGCTGTACCAAAGTATGATGAAGAATATTGTATGATGCACCACAGTATGATGAAGAATATTTTGTTTAACCACAGTTTGATGAAGAATATCATGCTGTACCACAGTATGATGAAGAATAATGTATGTTATACCACAGTATGATGAAGAATATTGTATGTTGTACCAACGTATGATGAAGAATATTGTATGTTGTACCACAGTATGATGAATATTGTATGTTGCACCACAGGATGATAAAGAATATTGTGTGTTGTTCCACAGTATGATGAAGAATATTTTATGTTGTACCACAGTATGATGAATATTATATGTTGTACCACAGAATGATGAATATTATATGTTGTACCATAGAATGATGAATATTGTATGGTGTACCACAGTATGATGAAGAATATTGTATGTTGTACCACAGGATGATGAATATTGCATGTTGTTCCGCAGGATGATAGAGAATATTGTATGGTGTACCACAGTATGATGAATATTTTATGTTGTACCACAGTATGAAGAATAATATTGTATGTTCTACCACATTATAATGGAGAATATTTTGTTTTACCACAGTATGTTGAAGAATATTGTATGTTGTATGTTGTACCACAGAGTGATGAATATTATATGTTGTATCATAGTATGATGAATATTGTACGTTGTACCACAGTATGAGGAAGAATGTTGTATGGTGTACCGCAGTATGATGAAGACTATTGTATGTTGCACCACAGTGATGAATATTTAATGTTGTACCACAGTATGATGAAGAATATTATGTTTTACCACAGTATGATGAAGAATATCATATGTACCACAGTATGATGAATATTGTATATTGTACTACAGGATGATGAATATTGAATGATGTACCACAGTACGATGAATATTGTATGTTGTACCACAATATGATGAAGAATATTGTATGTTGTACCATAAAATGATGAATATTGTATGTTGTACCTCAGTATGAAGAATACTCTGTTGTATCACAGTATGATAGATATTGTATGTTGTGCCACAGTAGGATAAATATTGTATGTTGTACCACAGGATGGTGAAGAATATAGTATGGTGTACCACAGTATAAAGAAGAATATTAAATGGTGTACAACAGCATGATAAAGAATATTGTATGTTGTACCACAGTATGATGAGGAATATTATATGTTTTACCACAGAATGATAAATATTGTTGTACCGCAGGATGATGAATATTGTATGGTGTACTACAGTATGATGAATATTATATATTGTATCACAGAATGATGAATCTTGTATGTTATACCACAGTATGATGGATAATACTATATGTTGTACCAAAGTATGATGAATATTGTATGTTTTCCCACAGTAGGATGAAGAATATTTTGTTTTACCACAGTATGATGAATATATTATGTTGTACCACAGTATGATAAAGAATATTGTATGGTGTACCACAGTATGATGAATGCTGTATGCTATACTTCAGTATGATGAAGAATATTGTATGTTGCACCACAATATGATGAAGAACATTGTATGGTGTACCACAATATGATGAATATTGCATATCGTACCACACTATGATGAATATTGTATGTTGTACCACATTATGATGAAGAATATTGTATGGTGTACCACATTATGACGAATATTTTATGGTGTACCACAGTATGATGAATATTTTTTGGTGTACCACAGTATGATAGATATTGTATGGTGTACCACAGAATGATGATTATTGCATGGTGTGCCACAGTATGATGAACATTGTATGCTGTACCACAGTATTATGAAGAATACTGTATGTTATACAACTGTATGATGAAGAATATTGTATGTTGCACCACAGTATGATGAAGAATAACGTATAGTGTACCAAAGTATGATGAAGAATATTGTATGGTGTACCACAGTATAATGGATATTGTATGTTGTACTTAAATATGATGAATATTGTATGTTGTACCACAGTATGATGAAGAATATTGTGTACCACATTATGATGAATATTCTATTGTGTACCAGAGTATGACATATTTGTATGGTGTACCACAAAATGATGGAGAATATTGTATGGTGTACCACAGTATAATGAATATTGTATGGTGTACCACAGTATGATGAATATTGTTTGGTGTACCACAGTATGATTAAGAATATTGTATGCTGTACCACAGTATGATGAATGATGCATGATATATCACAAGATGAATATAGTATGATGTACCAAAGTAATATGATGAATATTGTATGGTATACCACAGTATCATGAAAAATATTGTATGATGTACCACAGTATTATGAAGAATATTGTATGATATACCACAGTATGATGAAGAATATTGTATGCTGTACCGCAGAATGAAGAATATTGTATGATGTACCACAGTATGAAAAATATGATGAGTATTGTATGAAAAATTTTGTATGTTGTACAACAGTATAATGAATAATACTTTATGTTGTACCCCAGTATGATGAACATTGCACGTTGTACCCAAGGATGAAGAATATTGCATGGTGTACCACAGTAAGATGAAGAATATTGTTTTTGTACCACAGTATAATGAATATTGTACGTTGTACCACAGGATGATGATGAATGTTGTATGTTGTACCACAGGATAATGAAGAATGATGTATGTTGTACCACAGTATGATGAACAATGTTGTATGTTGTACCACAGCATGAAGAATATTGTATGTAGTACCACAGTATGATGAAGAATGTTGTATGTTGTACCATTGTATGATTAATATTGTATGTTGTACCACATGATGATGAAAAATATTGTATGGTCTACTACAGTATGATGAATATTGGTGTACCACAGTTGATGAAAAATATTGTATGTTGTACCACAGTAGGAAGAATTTTGTATGTTGTACTACAGTAAGACGAAGAATATTGTATGTTTTACAACAGTATGATGAAGAATGTTGTATGTTGTACCACAGTAGGAAGAATTTTGTATGCTGTATTACAGTGTGATGAAGAATATTGTATGTTTTATCACAGAATGATGAAGAATATTGTATGTTGTACCAGAGAATGATGAATATTGCATGATGTGTACCACAGGATGATGATGAATATTGTATGGTATACCACAGTATGATGAATATTGTATAATGTACCACAGTATGATTGATATTGTATGTTGTATCTCAGGATGATAGAATATTGTATGGTGTACCACAGTATGATGAAAAATATTGTATGTTTTACTACAGTATGATGAAGTATATTGCATACTTTACCACAGTATGCTGATGAATATTGTATACTGTACCACAGTATGATGAAGAATATAGTATGGTATACCACAGTATGATGAAGAATATTGTATAATGTACCACAGTATGATTAATATTGTATGTTGTACCTCAGGATGATGATGATGAATATTGACTGGTTTACCACAGTATGATGAATATTGTATTTCTTACCACAGTATGATGAAGAATATTGTATTTTTTACCACAGTATGATGAAGAATATTGTATTTTTTACCACAGTATGATGTAGAATATTGTATGTTGTACCATAGTATGATAAAGAATATTGTATGTTGTACCACGGTATGATGAAGAATATTGTATGTTTTACCACAGTATGATGAAGAATATTGTATGTTGTCCCACAGTATGATGAATATTGTTTGATGAATCATATGAATATTCTATGGTGTACCACAATATGATGAAGCTTGTGTATGCTGCACCACAGTATGATGAATATTGTATGGTGTACCACAGTATGATGAAGAATACTGTATGCTGTAACACAGAATGATGAAGATTAATGTATGTTGTACCACAGTATGATGAAGATTATTGTATGCTGCACCACGGCAATATGAATATATTATGATGTACTACAGTATGATGAATATTGTATGATGTACCACAGTATGATGAATATTGTATGATATACCACAGAATAATGAATATTGTATGATGTACCACAGAATGAAGAATATTGTATGTTGTACCACATTATAATGAAGATTGCATGGTGTAACACAGTATTATGAAAAATAGCATGATGTACCACAGTATTATCAAGAATATTGTATAATGTACCAAAGTATGATGAATATTGAATGGTGTACCACAGTATGATGAATATTGTATGATGTACCACAGTATGATTAATGTATGATATACCACAGTATGATGAAGAATATTGAATGCTGTACCACAGTATGATGAAGAATATTATATAGTGTAGCACAGTATGATGAATATTATATGGGGTACCACAGTATGACGAAGAATATTGCATGGTTTACCACAGAATGATGAATATTGTATGATATACCATAGTATGAAGAAGAATATTGTATGCTCTACCATAGAATGATGAATATTGTATGATATACCACAGTATGATGAAGAATATTGCATGGTATACCACAGTATGATGAAGAATAGTGTACGCTGCACCACAGTATGATGAATATTGTATGGTGTATCACAGTATTATGAAGAATGTTTTATGTTTTATGATATACCACAGTGTGATGAAAAATGTTTGATGTACCACAGAAAGATGAAGAATGTTATATGATGTCCCACAGTATGATGAAGAATATTGTATGGTGTACCACAGTATTATGAAAAATATTTACCACAGTATGATGAAGAATATTGTATGTTGTACCACAGTATTATGAAAAATATTTACCACAGTATGATGAAGAATATTGTATGTTGTACCACAGTATAATGAATATTGTATGTTTTACCACAGTATGATGAAGAATATTGTATGCTGAACCATTGAATGATGAATATTGTATGATATACCACAGTATGATGAACATTGCATGGTGTACCACATGATGATGAATATTCATGGTGTACCATAGAATGATGATGAATATTGTATGCTGTACCATAGTATGATAAATATTGTATGTTGAACTACAGTATGATGAAGAATATTGTATGGTTTACCACAGAATGATGAAGAATATTGTATGCTGTAAAGTGATATATCTTCCTGCAGGTGTTGGTGTGCGTTGGCGTCAGTTTTGGAGGTCCGGTGGTGCTACCAGGACAGGTCGGCCGTGATGACCTCATCATAACCACTACCGTCCTCCCCTCCACCACCAGCACAGCCACGACCAGCATGACCTCACCCACCACTGCTACTATCACCACCAACAACACCACTTCTTATGATAAGGAACCGCGATTGCTTGACTACCAAGGTTTTTATGAATACCACGTATATACAGATGAATAGGGTAGTGTACAACAAGTTGCTGTATTATAGCACTTGCTGAAAAGACTTCATCAGATGAATATAAACACAATTATTTCTCATGAAATCAACCGGAGAAAATTGTTTGAAGAGGAAACATAAAGCAAGATGGTTAGGTAGTGGAGCAGAGGGACATAGATACTTATATCTGTTCTGTTCTGACCAGTATGAAACAGGATTTCGCATCCAGCCATCAGAGTTGGGAGGAACATTCCTTTAAGCAAGTTTCTTTACACTGTGCTTTCAGTGCATCTCCATTGTTTGTTTATTTTTTCGGTGTCATGTTTCTGCTTTGAACTTCAACGTTCCCGCCACCGTCCTCACTAAACTCATCTCCTATTTGTCCACTCGTCCACAGATGCCAGCTGGATCTCAACAAAGCAAACTAATATCACCCTAATCATTCGTCCCTTTCTTTTTGTCATTCACTTTCAGCTTCCCCTCCGTTTACACACGTCCTGAGGTGACCCATCATTCTACCCACATCTGATTTAACTAACACATCATCATTTACATTCATCAAGGAAATAATGTGTAATCACAAAATCTACGATTGAAATCTGTTCACTCCTTTATCAGAGTAATGTAATATTTGTTGGATGTTTTAATGTTTAAATTCTAACACGTGACTGTCTGCCTCCCGCCAGGTCTGGCCCTCACCGCCTCCCCGTATTCAATTGACCCTGACGGCCTTCCAGCCAACGAACCGCCCTACGTCGACCCCGCCCACCTCGCTCCTCTCCCCAGCAAGTGCAAGCAAGTTCTCCTCAGTGCTGTTCAGTAGAGTTCTAGATGCAACGAGATCTAATGTGAAGACACTAATGACTGTGCATGATGTGTTGGCTGCACGTTGATCATGGGGACAGAATGGCCTCGTAAACTTACGTGATACACACACAACCCTATATTTGGACACAACAAACCACACCCTTTTAGTACTGAAGCATTTAGTATATGATGGTAAACATCTTGATCACCCTGTACGACCCATAGATACGATGGCTTAGACCTGAGGTCACCATATTATGCCCAATGACCGTACCGTCGTGCTTAATGAATGAACGAGTGAATGATAATGATAGAAGAGACCCTTTAGATTAGGGGCACGGAAGAGGAGGGAAAAGCTGAAGAGCCCGTTTTGAGGTAGTTCGATATAGTAGAAGGTACAGAGCCAGGACTCCCCCCAGCGTGCATTGACTGAATTAGGTGTGGATACGACAGGACAGGATACCTGAGGAAAGGCCAGGTTAGCGATGTACATTTTTTTGCAAGAGGAAGGAGGAGGAGAATGTGCATGTGAGCGGACTGTTTGTTCTTATGACGCTAGTCACCAAGCATGTTTTCAGTCTTTGTAGGGATGTGGTGTTGAGAGGTTATTCAGAACTCTATTTGCTTGCTTAATCTATGGGATTAGGGTAGTTTCCAGGGGGTCTGTTGAAGAGATTATCAGGCTTGTCTTTCCGGAAGAGGTTACTGAGGACTAGAATCCAGGAGTCATGGTGGAGCTCTGGACGTTCCACTTGCCAAACACAAAGGTGTCTCCAGTAGAGGTTTAAGGCTGGCAACTTTGACGTCTCGTGCAGTTCTATATTCTCGGTGAAGTCGTGCCATTTGATGTTAAAGATCCACCTCAGTGCTTTATTTTGAATTACTTGAAGGAGGGTGCATGTTTGCTTTAGCTGCAGCTCTAGTGTAGCTGGAACACAAGTTAGTAATGGTCGAATCAGGGCTTTGTAGAGACGCAATTTTATAGTAGCATTCGAATCTCTGAATCTATACAGTGCTGCGAGCTCCGCTCTTGCAATTACCGCCTTCGTTTCAATGTGTTCATTCATCTTTGGGTGATCGTCATACTTTAGGCAGTGCAGTGTTGGTGAGTGTGACAGGGATGGGAGGATGACGATGTACGTGAGAGTGTAGGTAGGTAAGCGTTCGCTAGGTTGAGTTTGTCCTACACTTAAGAAGTAAAAGTACTGAAAGCAGAATAACAGAATTCAAATAAAGCTTTTGTAACTACGTAGCCAGCATGAGTCTAGGCTGTCCGCTGCCTGGGTATGGACCAGCCCGAGTGGGTAGATCTGGCCAGGGAGAGGGATGGCTCAGGGTTCCTCCCAAAGAGTGTTGAGTGAACCAGCCAGCGTGGATGGGTCCTGTCTGTAAGCTGGCCGGGTGTGTACCGCCGTTGGCAGGTGGCCGCATACCGTCTATGCCCAGACTTCAAGCGCTCCTTGTGTGAGTGTGTGAACTCAAAAGGGAAAATTTCTTAAATTCGGACGGGACAGGTCCCACACAACCTCGTTGTTTGTGTAGCTGTGACAGATCTTACATGTTAAATTTTTTTTTATGTTGAAGGCTCCAGTCACGGACAAAAGTCCACATCAAGGCCGGGCCCTAATTGAAATAGAGAGTTGAGAAATTGGGAAAAACAGACAGGGAAAGTATTTACAAATTTTTGAGAAAGTGAAAAACATGTTTTCCATCCCCTACCTATCAGCCATGTTCAATCTGTTTTGTGTATTGGCCTTATATATATATATATATATATATATATATATATATATATATATATATATATATATAACTTATCGTGTGATAGATCAAACTGGTGTAAAGTATACATGAAAACTTTATTTGCTAATGTGATGATAACTTCATACTTGGGCTAAGCCTTACAATCCTTTCACGATGATTGCACAGACTGGCTTTTTTTTTTTTTCTATTATTAACGCTGCTATGAATCCAAAGAATTGTGACCTGAACATTGTTTTAAACCTTCACATTCAATGAGGGTTGAGTTTAACGATGGTTGTCTGATGAAAGAATATTAAACGCTTCTCTTTCTGTAGCAACGTAAATGATGGAGCGTTGTGACCGAGGTATCAGGTATCTAATGAGTAACTGGTTCAAGGATAACAGAGCTGAGGGGAATATGGTAAATATTGGTTTACATTATCCCCGTTTGGCAAGTGATGTGATGCGATATTGTCTTGTGTATCCGCTCCGAAAAATGGTTGAGATAGATTAGGTATTGTAAGAAGTTAGTGACTAAAGCATGTTTATACAGTGCTGAAAGAGTCCGAGAGAGCAGTTAATGTTTTGTGAAACAGTTTGTAACAACTGTGATGCTTATTTCATCGATCATCTAATACGGATTCCAGTACGGATGATGCCTCAGCTTACGCCACTCATCTTAATTAAGCTTTCTCCTCTTCCACTTTTTTTTTTTGTCCTGTCAGCCTCGCTTCACCCCTAGTCATTCCTAACCCCTCCTCTCTCAACAACCAACCTCTATGGCTTTAGGATGTGGCTACTTAGACAACAAAGTCAGGGTAGTTTGGTACAGTATGACTTTTAACCTGTCATGGCACCCGTCACAAGCACCAAGGTCTCCTCTCACAGACTCTCGTGGAAAGGTCACGCCACGTTAAGTAAGTCAGTGCACGATAACATGTTAACGCAGTTCCGCTGTGTAATGATTTCGTAGAGGCGCTCACGTCGACATGTCGTGTTTAAAAGGGCGGGCACACGTCGCCATGACCCTGCTTTAATGGAGTCCGGGTATCGATCAGGGTTCTATAATTGTCCCTCCCCACCATGCTCGATGGCGGGAGAAGGGAGGGGCGGAGGAATACCTTGCCTGAGGTGGATTCTAAGAACCCCTTTAAGCAGCGTGAGGTCCAACTAAAAGCGCAGGTGGTGCAGCCGTGTGGTGACGAGTTCTGGAAATCGTTCGGGCGGGCGGTCATGACCATATAGATTATTTAGCGAGAGTACAAAGGCGAATGACAAAAATGATCCCCGGAATTAGAAACCTCACTTATGGGGAAAGGTTAAAGAGGCTGAATTTATACTCACTTAAGGGAAGGGCTTAGGGGATGTGATAGAAGTTTTTAAATGGGTTAAGGGCATTAATAAAGGTAACATGAATAAAGTTCTTAGAATGGTGCCATCAGACAGAGCAAGAAATAATGGATTTAAACTAGAAAAGAATAGATTTAGGTTGGATATGGGTAAATACTGGTTCGTGAATAGGGTAGTAGATTTATGGAATAAGTTGCCAGGTACAGTAGTGGAAGCTAGCTCTTTAGGTAGCTTAAACGAAGGTTGGGTGTGTTTATGGGATCAGTTGGTTGGTCGTAGGGTGGACAGACTCAGGACCTGCCTAGCATGGGTGAATAGGCCTCCTGCGGTGTCCTCACTTATTATGTTCTTATATTTGAACTATGCTTGAAGCACGACGGTCTGACTCCAGCGCGACGGTACTACCCTTTAGCACGGTAGTACGACCCTCTAGCACCGCGTAATGGCCCTTTATCAAGACGGCACGACCCTTTAGCACGGAGCTACGACCCTTTAGAACGATCTTTGTGACCCCCAAGGTGTAATGGCTGGATCTTTGTAATCTTGGTGTGGTCAAAGTCCAGGCCATTATAACTAAGGGATCGTACGTTTGTGTTCAAGGGTCGTACCGTTGTACTCAAGTGGTTGAACAAGGCGAGGTTAGAGCACTGAAAAAAAACGAGAGACTTATTTACCTTACGTGCGTGTTGATATTAATCTGCAGTCTATATCATGAATGGAGAATTTGAATTTAGTTTTTTTATTTTTCATTATTTGCGGGTAACTGACTGACCTATAACGTAAAATTATGCACTTTTATCGCAACATGATTTTTCTTATCTATTAGCTTTTTTTAATTTCCAAGGGTAGGTTTTCAACGAGGCGCTTTGGTGATATGGTTTGCAGTCTGTTTATGTTTTCCCCTTTTTTTTTTCCAGATATATAAATGTTTTCCAGTCTCGCTAAATCTGGGGATTTCTACTTTAACCTCAATTTTAGCTCCTTGCATACCTTTTCTTCCTCCTCTACAACTCTTCTCTCTGATGCTCTGAATCCTTTGAATTAAATTTATTAGCTGCGGCAAACAGACACTTCGTTCTTGATAAATTTATGGAAACATGTTTGATTATCGCCTGCCTTGTCCACAGTATGCTCTTCAGAGTTTCTCAGTTTCTCATTTCTCATTAATCTTTACTCATTCGTTGCTCCCTTGTACTTTTTAATGCTGGTTGGCCGTAATACTGCCTGTATCGCCACAATACATACCTAGGCTTTACTCATTCCTTGCGCTCTTGTTTTTTCAAATACTGGCTGGCTGTTTCGTCTGTATCTGCAGCTAAAAGTAACCATGTTTCTGTTCACTAAAGGTTGCACAGAAACTTCCATAATAATGTGTGAGCGTGATTAGTGATTACTGTATGTAGATTATTACTGTTTGTTATCACGTGTGTGTGTGTGTGTGTGTGTGTGTGTTGAGGTAAGGTGAAGGGGAAGGAAGTGAAAAGGATGGGGCCCAGTGTGTTTACCACCGTCTTTCACTCCGCATCATGGCTAATTTTAGCAGCTATCATTTGCGTCTCTCCCCCGCCACCGCCTCCCCAGTCCCTGGAGGTGAGGCCACGGGTGTGTTGCTACGCACATAATATTTGCACGTTTTCCAAGAGGGGAGTGTTGACATACACAACATATGCGTCACGACTCTCTCTGTATTGGTGAAGATGGCTGCCCGTGCAGGTAGTGATGTCATGCGGAGAGGTTGGAAAGACGTCAGCCTTGGACTGCGATGTTATAGCAGGTGGTGAGGTCACGGTAAGCGGTTGATTGATTTGTGCTGGTAACAACGGCAAATTTATTGTGCACCCCATATACATCTGCACTGAATGGTGAGGTGACTTGAATGGCAATGAAAGGTTAAGGGAGAGACCTCCGTGGTATAGCGGTTAGAGTCCCCAATCGTGACGCATTCACGGGCCGCCCAGAACGAGCGCATAGGTTCGAATCCTGGTTGCGGCAGTCGGTCCACAGTCAACCCAGCTGTTCATCCACCCCTGGGGCTTAGTCGATAAAATGGGTACCTGGCTCAGGCTAGGGTATATATATATATATATATATATATATATATATATAT
>JAYMFT010087355.1:0-14118 GCA_038088735.1 Panulirus argus | reverse complement strand
ATATATATATATATATATATATATATATATATATATATATATATATATATATATATATATATATATATATCATCAAGTTGCAAGCTGTTCCTCGCCAAACAGTTTGTGTGTTTATAGGTAGCCATTCGATCACTGGTTCTGTTTACCTCTTGATCCGAAACAGTTTCAGTTGCAGTGTTTCGTTCGCATCAGCTTGATGGATGTTAGGATTTCCCAATAATGGTTTTGCATTAGAGCTTCTCAGTAAGGGGCACTGATAGGCTGCAGCGCAGCCAGCGGTATTTGCCAGGTCTAAAGTCAAAGAAAAGATTACAGAACCGTTCATATATCAGTGAAAATGAATGATTCATTCCAGTCCATGAGACTCTTCGGAACTGGAGCTGATTCACAAATTTTTATCTGAAGCCACGGAGGACGTTCTTGTGGTGTTCACTATTCAGAAATCATAAGGAAGGTACCTCACTTAACTTTAATGCCTTTGATGAAAAAAGATGGAATTTCAAATGGGGTCTGATGTCCGAAGACTGAATTCGTTACGTCACACTTGGTTCTCGTCTGTTGCCATGTACAGTTTTTCGTCTTGTGCAATCACACTGTTTCGCGCGTGTTGTTATGTCTGTTCCGCTTGTGCTTTGAGGTTCTTGGTGATGGCCTTTCTTGCTCGGTGGAATCCCACGTCCTCAGATGCCGGTTGATATGCTGTGTTGGTGCCTCTATCTCCCTAATGACGTTACGTGTGATTGCGCTTGAAGGCAGCGATGTTACGCTTGCTTTGGGGGCGTTCTACCCGTCCTAATGGTCCTGGTGGCGCCGTGCTTGCGGTGGCGCTTGCCATGGTAAGTGAGGAGAACCCACCTTCACCCTCCAGCGCGGAGGACAGTGATGGATGCTTGATGTCTTCTTAGTCTCGGTGGCCTTGATGGATAGTGAGGGCTGGGTGGCTGAGGGCTAAGATAAAGGCTGGACCGTGAGCTAAGGGCTGGGATAAGGGGTAAGGTGGGAGCCGGCCAGGGTGTGTGAGGGACGGAAGACCGTCGTCTTCAAGGATCACAACGTCATTTTCGAGGGTCACATCCTCTGTGCTCAAGGGTCACCCTGTCGTGCTCAAGGGTCGTTCCGTCGTGCTCAGTGGATGTACATCTGTTACGTTGGAGGCTCCAGTCACGGACAGAAGTCCACATCAAGGCCGGGCCTTAATTGATGTATAGAGAGGTTACTTAAAAGAAAAAAGAAAAACTAGGGAAAGGATTTGCGAATTTTGGAGGAAGTGAAACACCTGTCTTTTGGAATGAGCCAGGTCGTAGTTATTGGGTAAGACATAAGAGGGTAGAAAGTTCCAAAGCTTGGAGGTGTAGGGAAAGAAACAGTTATCAAGACCGCCCACCCTTGAGTTGCCAACGGCTACGCAGTAATCATGCGACGCAGCTGTTTGCTGGGAATTACGTGGTCTAGCCAGTGGTGAGGGCACACAAGCAGCCAGCTCTCAGGAGTAAAAACCTAAGTATTACCTATTGAAGAAGTTATTAGAGATGCCCTTAGCTAAAGACCGGAAAGACCTATTAGTGGATGAAGAGGAGAGGTTCTCGCTCTTCTTTTGAATAAAGGAACGCTTTACATCACGGCGGTGATACATGCTGAGTATAACAGCCGTTCATAATGCTGTATTTCGATTTTAGAAACGTTTAGGGGTCATTACATTGTGCACAGGGTGTTAAGGGAGATTATCCTATTCCTCTTTCACAGGTTCATAATCCTTGAAGTCTGTTCTTCTTAGCCATTTTTCCTTTTGACATGTATTGATCAGTTGAGCTGCAGATGTGCCATAGTCTTTTCTTGTCCCAAAAGCTCAGGGACGGAGTCGGTAAGGTCGTTTACCTTTGGAATATCAAGGTTAAAATCGGCCCTGAGGTATCATGATAGAGACGATGGGGAAATAACGAAGTTTGCACTTTAAGAGGATTAGTCCGAAGGAATTTTACTGAGACCCTCTGCCTTCTGGGAGAGAGAGAGAGAGAGAGAGAGAGAGAGAGAGAGAGAGAGATAAACGAAAGAATGAATGAGTAGAGAAAGAAAGAAAAGATAAAGAAAAGAATGAAGAAAAGAGAGAAAGAAAGAAAGAAAGACAGCGAGAGAACGATAGTGAAAGATACATAGAAAAATAAACAAAGAAAGAATGATAATAGCTGGTGAAAGAAAAAGAAGAAAATTAAAAAAAACGAAAGCAAGAAAGAAAAAAGTTAAAAAAACGAAAGAAAATTCTGATATATATATATATATATATATATATATATTTGATTTATATAGTGAAGTGTGGGTTGCATTGCCCGTGGACTTTTCTTAGATTTTTTTTCTTTAACAAGGGAAAGAACTGACGTCAATGTATCACAGTACGGATATGTTACAAAGATAACTTTTAACAGCGTAAGGCATTTGATATATTTTGGATTATACTAATATAACGAGATTTATCTTAATAAAGTGACGATCATGATTAAGATTGCGCTAAGTGGAATGAATTTAATCTAAAGGATAACAAAGATAATCATGGTAGAGTTAAGATTAAGATTACTTATATGACTCTTAACAATAAGATAACAAAGATAACCATGATAGTAGTGTTAAGGATGATAGAGTGAAGCCTCTCAGTAAGACGACACAAAGATAACCTAAGTATTTCCTAAGATCACATTTATCAAAAGATAACCTGAATTATTTTTTTCCATTCCAGTGATCGACAGAACCAGCTCTACCCGGGAGGCTGACCCCACAGGTCAGATCTTCAAGCGAGGTCACGTCTACCACGGGGTATATTTCCCCACACTGACCAACAGGTATATATATATTACGTGATTATATTATCCCGTGCTGACCCACAGGTAGGTGAATGTTACCGGACTCCGCCTGTTTGCGGTTCCACCGCGAGAGAGAGAGAGAGAGAGAGAGAGAGAGAGAGAGAGAGAGAGAGGCTGTATCACCGTCAGAGGACGGAAAGGAGTACAGTCTCGTCGGAGTTTTTTTTTTTCTTTTTTTTTTCTTGCTCAAAAGGAGTCCATCGTTTCCCTTGATCTGGTTGTAGCGCAGCCCCTCGAAGCTGCAGCGTCCCCATAAAAGGGGGCGCTGGGGTTGCATGATAGTTGTTGTTGTTTTCGTTGCCATCCTCCCAGCCGTTGCAACAGCTGACTCTCGCCGTCTCTCCCGCACAGCTTCAGAGACCAGCAGCTGGAGCTCGCCTTTCAGCGGTACTCCCACCGGCAGCGGCAGAAGTCGCTCATCATGGTGAACGGAGTTGACCTCGCCCTCAAGGTCGTCCTCCTCGTCATCGTCCTCGCCCAGGAGGGCAACAACAAGGCCACGGTGAGTGCTGTGTGAGGGGGGAGAGAGAGAGAGAGGGAGAAAGCCGAGCAGTGTTGTAAATCAAGAGGTTGTGGGGACAGGATAGTGACATAAGGATCACTAACGAGAATTGATATCAAGGATTAAGGTAATATATATAACTGAATGTAAACAGAGTGTACACATCCTCCCTCAACCTCACAATGAGGCAGAGATCCCTCCTTCACCTCACAGTAAGGCATAGCTCTTTTCCCCTCACCTCTCAGTGAGTCATAGATCCGTCCTTTTCCTCATAGTGAGGCAGTGACCTTTTCCTCACCTCACAGAGCGACAGAGATTCTTCCTTACCTCACAAAAAGGTACAGGTCCTTTCTCTGCCTCACAATGAGACTTTTTTTTTTCCTTCCTCTCCTCACAGCGAGACATGAACCAACCATCTTCCTCATTCTTAGTCTTACAGCAGATCTCCCTCATCCTCGTCCATGTCTCAGCATAGCAGTTCCAGCTCTGCAAAGGTCTACTTCATAACTCGAGGGTCGCCACACTCATCGATTCTCCTCATCTTTGATGTACCTACAATAACAGCTTTTGATCCCAGCATCAGGTTTTTAGATAGTGAGACACATGTAATAACAATAATGAATAAATGTGTTTCGATGAGACCCCTTCATGTGACCTACGTTGCCATCCTTTTATGAGGACTCCTTTGCGGTACTCCTGTTGTCATTCCTTTGTCAGGACCCCTTCATATAAAATCAGGGGATTGTCCTGAGAAGGCCAGGGAGGCATAACAATAATCCTTCACTCACACAGGAACTGCAAGGCGCTCTTCAATGTTTGTACACTTGTTTTCAGTTCTTTATCGGCAGAAATATACTATGAACAATAAATAACATTTATATTCCAAAAGGAAAGACATTTATGCCTGATTCAGCTCACGAATTTGATCTTTTATTTGCTTCTTCTGTGAAATATTTCACTATTGTCTAACAAATGTTGAAAATTGATCCCCATTCGTTTGCAGAACGTTCTTTACCATCTCAAAATATTTCATATTTGCCGCCAAACTTATCCAGCGGCCTGACATATTTCTATAAATTACCTGACAACTTCAGAGAAATATTTTACGGTGAGTCGATCTCCAGAGGTAGGATTGGATGCCTTCCATCACCAGCGTAAGGACCACTCTCCTTGCCTTTACATCGTATAAGTAACTTTACATATGTATGTCCCAGGAGTTGAAGAAGCTCTCCTGGAAGGACCCGACGCTTTCAAAACAAAAGAAAAAAATTGGTTTTGTCTTCAGTCTGAAAGAAATGTTTAATCTTTGATTATTATTGTTTTCTCTAAGACACCGGCTGTTATCTTATCCGGCCCTTGCTTATCTGGACTGGGTTTTTGTTGTTTGGACTGACTCTTGGTTATCCGGACTGATTCTTGGTCGGCTCCATGTTTTTCACATTACAGTCCTGGTCATTGTGTGTATCCAAACAATGTTATCTCATTTGTTGGGTCAAAATAAACCCTCGTCTCCTTCGTTTTGTTTAGCCAAGCCTTGTTATCCTCTTTGTTTTGTGTAGGCAAGCCTTATCTCCTTTGGCTTGTTTAGCCAAGCTTTGTTCTCTCCTATTGTTACGTTCCATTCCCTGTAGCTGAATTTAGGAATGTAATTTGACAAGGTATTAGCAAGACACTGAGATGGACGCCTCTCTCAGATCTAAGGTAACGCCCTCGACTGGCCAGCACACTCCTTTGTCCTTTACTGACGCATCGTCGAGCAAATTTGTGACACACAGGGACGCTGGAAGCTCTTAGGCACCGGAGGTCGATAGTTCTTCAGCGTGGCTTTGTTGATGGTTCTTCATCCAGTAGTCTCTTCCTCAGCTTCTCTATCCTTTATCTCTTAAGCTCCAGAGAGACATCTTTCCCCTCCTTTCCAAACGCCATAGTCTCTCCCAAGTAAGCGCAGGGCGACGTCGGACCTTGGAAGGACGGAGCACCGCTTGCGACAGGAGTTATGCCGACTGGTGATTCTGCAGAGCGACCCAGAGGGAATCTGATCAACGCTAACGTCTTTGTAAAGCAATTCAGAGCTTGTGGATAAGCGACCTAGTGCTCCTCCTGGTTCCACTGGCTGTTAAGTCCCCGTTGCTCTGTTCTTGTTATCGTCCGCGATGCCTCTGGAAACCATTTTAGATTTTTTTTTTCCAGGGCCGGATGGATGATGTCACTCGCAGTCCAGCACGGAGCAGATGGATGTTTGATTGCAGTAGAGGGGGCTGAAGTGGACTATCGTTCCTCTGCTAGTTGTTTCTCCTTTTAGCCAGAGTTTCACATTTTGTTTTGTGAAGTGTGTTTCGCGATGTTTTACATTGTGTACTGGAAAATTGTTTGTAAGTGTTTCATAGTGTCAACTGGGATGGTTTATGAAGGCGTTTCACAGTGTGTAGCGAGAGAGCGTTTCAAGGTGTTTCAAGGTGTGTATTGGGAGAGGGTTTCAGGGTGTTTCGAAATGTATATTAGGAGAGTGTTTCAAGGTGTTGTACAGTATGTATTGAGGGAAGGTTTTAAGGTATTGCACAGTGTTTACTGGCATTTGTTCTGCCTTGAGTTGGTCACTGGTTGAGATACGACCGGTGCTATGGCTTCAGAGTGAGGGGATGTCCAGCTGAGACACTGTTTGCATTTCAAGCACCATGAATCATAAATTACTCCTGGTTGGGAATGGTGACCAGAGCTGCCTGGTGAGCCACTTAACAACGAAAGCCACTCCTGCTGACCGGTCGGTAACTGGTCTCTGCTTTAAGCAGGTGCTCGACGCCCGGCTCCTCGCTCCCTTTTTTTTTTTTTTTCGAGCCGCTGCCACGCGTGACCATAATTGCTCTTGTACCGAGACCCATCTTGTAGAAAATGGGTCCCCAGGTGCCACGGGTACCCACATCCCCACCTGAGACTACTCTACGTCCTGAGGATGCCGACATGAGACCCATCCCACACCTGCCGTGACGTCAGTGACGATTGTAACTTTTTTGCCATGTATTTTCCTCCTCAGACAAGTCCACATCATCGCCAGGACGAGGGCCATTCATTCCTGCTAGCGCCTGGGGCAGGGTTGCCCCCACGGGGGTTCTCAGTGGGACACACGTGACCTGGTGAAATTCAGCTCCTATAAAACCCAGAACATTTCCATCACCCTTGCTGGCTCTGTTATTCCACCAGTTAACAGAGTTAACGTACTCAGTATCTCATTAACATCTGATCCATCTTGAAAGACACAAATGGTCAAGTTTTTCCCTAAGAAACTGTGAGTTCTGTTCTAGAGACATTCTATTCTAGTTCAGAGTGCTTAACGAGGACGAGTGAAAAGCAATTCGCCTTACTACCTCTCCCAGTCTAACGTCTAAACTTGACCCAATTATATCCTACGCCTTTGTACATTCTCCTTCCTTCTTATGGACATATTACTTCGGTTTCTGCTCCCTTGCACTGGCTGCTTGTGTGTTCCCACCATTAGCTAGATCATGCAATACTCGACAGACCACTCGGTCACATGATCGTTGTGTAGCCGTTGGCAACCCATCAGTGGACCGTTTTGATGCGTGTTTCCTTCCTTACACCTCTAAGCTTTGGAACTCTTTACTCTCTCAAGATTTTCCTAAAACCTACCACCTGACCCTCTATAAAAACCAGGTCTTCCACCTCCTCGCAAAAATTTTTTTTAGACTATTCTTCTTTCCTGTTTTTCTTCTCTGTTTCTTTAGCCCTATTTTGTGTTGTACTCGGGGTCCGTGACCGGATCCTTCGAAGTATAAAAGCCGCCGGCACCTGAGGAGGATCAGTTTCCTTCCTGCTTCACAAGATATTAGCATCCTTGAAGGATAGCCAGGTCAGAGCTCATGACTTCCTGCTCCCCACGGGACCTCAGCTGCGTCCTGCTCATTGAGAGATGGGAGGATGTCAGGTTGGAGAACAGGACGTCAGGATGTAGAGTAAAAGGATGATGTCAGGGTGTAGAGTAGGAGGATGTCAGGATGGTGGGACGACATCAGGACCTGGAGTGGATGATGAATGTTATCTATGCCGGGGGCTCCTCCTAGCCGCCGCCACCACCACCGCCACCTGTCGGCAGCTGGGAGAACCTCACTGCCCGACGGAACCCCAGCATCATCACACATAACATCACCTAATCTCTCCTCCTCACCTACGACAGTGTTTGCACTCCTAGGGGCTGGAAGAGGACCTGGCCAGGAGCTGATGGAAACCTCAGCGCCAACAGGTAATAAGATCCGTACGTCTTACTGCAGGTTCCCTCCGTAAGCTGACGAGGAAGCTAATAGCCAGGAAATTAATCCGAAGGATAAGCCATTGAACAGCGACCGTGCAGGGAGCAACAAGTGGCCCGGGGCTGTCTGCCCTCCACTACCAAACCACCTCCCCTTCGTCAGCCCCTGCAGGAGGAAGGATGTACGAGATCGGATCTCTGGAGTGGTATATAGACGAGCTAAAGTTGTCAGTATCTATGTTATCTTGAAGGTGACCTTCTGTCTACCCAGTCGGGTGGATGACGTATGGATAAGCTAAGGATAACAGTGTTCTTGTTATCTTCCAGGGTGTGCACGGGGAAGCTAATGTTCTCATTGTTATCTTACAGGTGATCGTCTACTCCGTGGGTTGGATGGTCGTCAACGTAATCCTGTGCGTGTTATCTTGGTGGCGATGCTTTGCCAACAACTACCTGCACTGGGGCGCCCTGGGGACATGGCTGGTCCTCAACATACAAGGTAAGCCAGTTTTGCATGTAGTCTTGAGAAGTGTCGCGTGAGGCAGGTGTTTCTACTGTGGAAGATTAGTGTTGCGAGTCAAGCTTTCCCGGAGCAATGCTGTGTCCGTAACTTTACTAAATCGAATATTGAGGGAAGGATTGAAGGTGATCGATTGCTATAGTGATTTTTAAGTTCGATAAATTGAAGAAAATACTGAAGGGGCACCGATTGTTGACATCTCTAAAATTAAAGAAGTTTTTCCTGAAATGAAGCAATACTGTCATCGCACTATGACTTAGTCGGGTAGTTAGTGCCCACGTAACTACCTCATCGTTTCAAGAGCTCTTCCCACTGAGTCGTGCAGTCTGGTAGTTAGCTTTTTCTTAACCCCTTGGGCAGAGCACGACTGTACGACCCCCCTGAGCACGACGATACGACCTTTCAGTATTATAGCTTGGCCTTTTGCCTGATATTTGAGGCTTAGATCAAAGGCCAGACCATCATCATACCCAAGGGTCGTTCCGCCGAGCTCAGGGTTTGTATCGTCGTGCTCCAAAGGACGGAAGCGTAATTTCCGGCACGTAACACAGAAATAGAAAAAAAAAAAAAAGGAAAAATAATTGCCAAAAAAGAAAGAAAAAGGGAAATCCGTGGCAACACGAGGGGCGTAAGCCATCAGGACCTGGGTTTTCTTGCAGCTGATGAAGACGCGAAAACCTCTTTAGCTAAGGAGATTGGCAGATGATGCCGTTGACTGTTACCGAAAATTCATAAGGTGGTTTTTCCTTTTTTTTTTTTTTCTCTTATGGTTGAAAGTGATGAAAGCCATTTTTCTAGGGAGATAATTCCATTCTTTTTTTCCTGTCTCGTGTGTTTCCCCTTGTGATGAACAGGACGAAGGACGATTTTCCCGTGGAAAATAATCAAAGTCAAAACATTTTTTTTTCTAAAATCAATCAAGAAGGAAAATAAGGATACGTGACTTAATCCGAAGGAGAAAACCCTGATTTTTTATCTGTTGCTGGACACGTTTATTATACATTTATATTAAAGGAATTTTATAATATTCCTTATTTTTTTCGTAATGCAATTCCGAGACGGTTTAAGCCACCTGTTGTACATGCCACCTCTTGCTTGCATGCCTTCAAACTCATTCACCTGTTATGTTAGTTATCACCTGTTAAAACTTCGAAGTTTGCGAGGCATAATGTTGTCACGAACGGATCGTTGGATGGACATTGTTAACTTCGCTCGTGCTCGTAGCGTTCCCCTTTTGCGTATATGTGTAAATCACAAGATGTATCTTAAGCGTGATAAAGATTTTCGGCATTGCAACAAGGGAGTGAGAGTCAATAGGGAGGGAGTGCAGGACGCTATAGGGAGGGAGTGAGGGACGCTGTAGGGAGGGAGGGAGGAAGGGAAAGGCAAGGAACCTGATCATGTGGTAGGGAGGCGACAGGGTGACAAATGGAACCGATCCTTCTGTCTGTCTGTTGATGTCTTCCTGGGTGATGATTCTCCCCATCTCCCCCCCCCCCTCTCTCTCTCTCTCTCTCTCTCTCTCTCTCTCTATTTCTATTCTTTTTTCCCTCTCCTGTTGTCATGGATCAAACGAATTTAACATTGTTTAGAGTCATCCTTTGATGGCTACAGCGAAATTCTATTGTCTTCCTCTCTCTGTCACTCTCCCTCCAGTTTATACATTTTTTTCAGTCAGATGTATTGAGAGTGTCATTGTATTGGACGACTTGTTGCTGTATAAAGGTAGGAACGACCAGGACAGGCGCCAGGGGAAAGGGGTCGTCGTCGGGTCGTGCCTGTTGAAGGAGCCACGACCTCGAGGTCACGCCGTGAGGTCACACCAGGTCACGATACAGGGACGCTAACCAGGTCTTCAGATGAAGAAAAAAGAACAAACCTGCCATCACCTCTTCAGTATATTCCGAATTTTCATTTTGTACACCATGTTCTTCATCCGTTTAAATCAATTATACATTAATTGGATGAGAGATAATCGTCTTATTCTTAAATTAAGGAAGTCCTTCCGCGCGACTCGGGCTAGAAAAATGGCGTTGGCAGGATGTGTTGGTAGGATGTGTTGGCAGGATGGGTGGGGGGGGAGGGGGAGAAACATTGCTGGAACAGAAGAAGAGGAACGATTCCAGCCGTTACAAAGGTTGTAAGGTAAAAATATTCTTGGAACTGGAATTCAGTCGCTGATTTGGGTTTCAGAGTGAGACAATAGAGTAATTGGCAAGCACCGGCAGCAGGCGGGACCTGTAATTGGGGCAGGAGATACGGCTTGTAAAGTGAACCTGGAAACTTGAGCTTGTAATTGGAGGTCCCGGGGGATGGAACTTGTAATTGGACCTGGAGATGCAACCAGTAATTGGGGCTGCAGATGAGACCCGTAACTGGAACCTAAGAACGTGACCTGTAATCAGAGATAGAGATGCGACCAGTAATTGTACCTGGGAGTGTGACCTGTAACTGTCCATGGAGATGCGACATGTAATCTTGCCTGGTGAAGTGACCTGTAATTATACCTGGAGACGCGACCTGTAATTGGAGCTGCTTCACCGTCCTAAAAGAATGACTGAGTGCCTGAGGAAGGGGGTTGGGGTGGTGGCGCCCCCTGGGCCAGGGCAGGGCAGAGAGGTCAGGCAGACGACATTGTTTTATAACCTTTAATTAAAAAGTTTAACGGGTTGGTAATGGGTTTAAGCTTGAGCTGGTAGTGAAGAGGTGATGAGCCTGAAGTAGTAATGGGGAGTAGATAAGCTTAAGCTGGTAATGGGGAGATAATGATGAGGGTTGGTTGGCTCTGCGTCCTTCTGTGTGGCAAATGATGCAACAGGGTTTCGGGGCAAGGGTTCGAACCCTCGAACAGGACTGTGTCACTCATAAAAACCACCCGAGTCAAGGTACTGTTCAGGTGTTTCCCGTAATGAAGGGGAGCGGGTTTTGACTTAGCCATCCGCTAGGGTTTTGTGATTCTAAACACCCAGGCGAACTTTGCAAAATCCTAGCATCACCTGTGCAATGAGTGTCACATTTGACCTTATATGAATAAATCATATGACACCTGCAATATAGTGACGTCATGTGCCCAGACAAGCTAGCATAATGAAAACGATCGTTACCACTTCTCTTCTAACCTAACGCAGTTTAAACTAACATAATTAACTCACTTTGCTTCAGATAAAACTAGCCGATCCTAACCAGACTGAACCATGCTAAATTAGCCTAACCTAGTGCGAATTAATGTAACATAGCGTTAAGAATTCATAACAATAACTTTTACTTCATGTGTTTGGCTGTAAACAATGTTGTGATTCCCGTCAAGAAAAAAACAATGGTGGTGCCCGGTGGAGGGGAGGGGGTGCAGGGGTGCTGGCGGGGAGGGGACCTGGGAGAGGGGAGCGGGTGGTGTGTGGGGAGGGGAGCTGGGGTGTGGGTGGAGGGGGAGGCCCCAGCCCCGGGATTTCTGAATCAGTCGAACACAAACAGAGACACACGAACTTGCACAGTCGTTTGTAATTAACAGGCGAGCTCTCCCCAAAATTGAAATTCAGTCCCTCCCACATCAGAGTTTAATTAGATTTTTAATTGGTTAATCTTGTGTATAATGGAGGATTCCGCCTCGTTTAAGTAGGTGGCGTAATCAAGAGAAAACAGGCGTAAATTAAGAGGGGGGGGGATGGGGGAGGGGGGAGTGGAACCATTAGTGGTAAGTCGTGAAGACTGTGAAGTTTAGGGAAGTTAGTTGACTGTGAAGTTAGGAAAAAGTTAGTTTCATCTGTGACGGTACTTACGGAAACCTTAACAGCTCTCTCTTGGCTGGCTGCTGTAAAAACCATTTTTTTTTCTTGTTTCCTCCTGTGTGGTGGGCATGATCCACTTCATCAAAATTCGCAATTATATTAGAGGCAAAAAAAAAAAATAAATGACGGTAGTCTGGAGTAAACGCATTAGATTGTGGACTCTAATAAGATTGTTTCAGACTCTCTCTCTCTCTCTCTCTCTCTCTCTCTCTCTCTCTCTCTCTCTCTCTCTCTGTAAAATCCGGAACACTCCAACCATACGAATGTGTATGTATCTTCTCCATTATTAGCACTCTCCTGCTGTAACAGGAATGACATATGTAAATCGGAGCAACTCGCCTCCTTACCCATCCAGTAGCATTGAGGGAGCAGTTAGTTAGCACCAGCTGCCGTGCTAGCGATGTGCCGAACGATAAACGGCCACGATAATTGAATCAGATTGTCGTGACGTCATTCGGAATCCCCCCTGCCGTTGGACGGGGATCAGCCGATGAGTTATACGCTGTAAGACAGAACGCGGATCGCAGCTGGTAAAGAAGAGGGGATATTAGTAAGGAAGAAAGCTTTAGTCAGAGAGAGAGAGAGAGAGAGAGAGAGAGAGAATATATACAAAGACGTTAGATTTGTGAGGTGAGAGATAGGAGCTGTACAGAGGCCAATCAGCTACTATATATATATATATATATATATATTTATATATATATATATATATATATATATATATATATATATATATATATATATATATATATATATTATATATATTGTCTATAAAGTATATATGAATGTGTAACGAACTGGATTAGTAGATGAGCAAAATCCATGACGAACAACTGGAAGCCAGAATCTTATACCAGACCTACGCTTGATCCGGGAAAAACGACATTTTGTCTTTGATCAGATCCCTCACGAAAACATTGATACAGAGGACGACGGGTGAATATGAGAGGAACCCATTGGGGACACAGGAGCCCCAGGTAATGCGAAGTTGTGGTAAAGGAAAAGGAAAATCTCTCGTTCAGGAGAGGCAGCAAGCCGGGGAACCCAAACGGGTGAATTCTGGGTCGGTGGCCAAAGGTTTCAGGGGAAAAAAGGACTCCGGTAGACTCGTCCCAGTGGATGTGTAATCAGTGTTTTGCTGCGTCACTGGTGGCTGTTTGGTCGGACCTTGGCTGGCCAGGTCACTCAACACGTCACAACAAACACAAGATGAAACCCGAGTAAAGTTGGAGCTAACAGAGGTTATCCCTTATTTGACCTGCGTTTTCCAGTCGCTGAAAAGTCGAACCTTTATTTTCTTTATCCAGATACTCACCTAAATCCCAACCATGTCCGTATCATTTGGTGGATTTACAACCTCCAGTTGTAGTCTGAACCTACGACCTCCGATACGGTGTTGTGACTTCAAGGATGTCACTTCATGATTCTCTCCTTTGAAAGACTAACACACGCACGGTAACTCTGACGTCGGAATGTGGACTTCAGCAACGTTATCAGTGACGTCTGAACGTGAGACTTCACCTACGACAGCTCTGGCGTCACTGGCGAGGACTTCACACACGATCGCCCTGACGTCTTGACCTGATGAACTCAAGCTACGATCAATGACGTCAGCCCGTTCATGTAACTTGCTGTATGTACATGTTACATACGTGAGGCAGGCGTGGTACGTGGGTAGAGAATGTTGAAAGTGCTACACTCTTGTACAGCGTGCATGTTTTATGTAATGTACACTGTACACTGATATAGTGGCAGCCTGTGCACCATAATTACGTACCAGTCACTGATGTTGTGACATCAGTGGGAGCCCTGTGCATGCCAGATGCTACAGATTTATCAGTGGGGACGAAAAATGACACTGGAACAAGCAATGGCACAACTTCAAAAAGAAATATATATGTATATGTATGTATTGCTTTGAACAGCAAAAAAAGAAAAATTATATAAATTTTTCAAAAGCAATAATCGAGGAGAGGTCTGGCAACACTATCTGAGCTTTGACAGCATTAAATGAAAGAGGATTTGACATATTTCTATACAAAATTATTTTAGGGAAAAAAGGTAGATTTTTTTTTATATTCAATAATTGTACATAATTGCCCAGTCTTTGATGGAGTACATATGTCATCTGTGAATAGATTTTTCGCTAATGGATTTTTCCAGTTACAGCATCAACCTGATTTTATACAGAGTATATA
>JAYMFT010087344.1:0-14118 GCA_038088735.1 Panulirus argus | reverse complement strand
ATATATATATATATATATATATATATATATATATATATATATATATATATATATATATATATATATATAATTATATGTTATCGAATTACATTGTACATTAGCTTATGTTACCTTTCCGAGTAAATATAGTCTTGAAATCATTTGCGTGAGTATTGCGTAAAAGCTATAATTACGCGTTGCTCACTCGTATTTCCTGTTGTATTACCTATTATTGTTTCATACTTTTGTATTAACCATAATTTCTTTATAAGAGAAAGCAAAAGTGAATGAAATAGCTTCCTAGTATACAAGCAGTAGATGAATACAGATGATTTATCTGTCATTGTTGACTGTTTGTTGCTGTTGTCTCTCTCTATAAAAGTCTGTCTATACACATTAAATAAATAATGACAATAAGGCTCACACTTACCCCAGCGATGATGAGGGTATAAGCGAACCCCTCCACTGACCATGCTGACGATGATGAAGACATGAGGATACTCCTCCATTGACGGTGATGAAGACATGAGGAGACCCCAACACTGACGATGATGAAGACATGAGGAGACCCCAGCAATGACGATGCTGAAGACATAAGGAATCCCGTTCACTGACGATGATGAGGATATGAGGAAACTGATCCACAGACGATGATGAAGATATTATGAAACTCCTTCACTGACGATGTTGGAGATATGAGGAAACTACTCCACAGACGATGATGAAGACATGAGGAAACCCCTCCTCTGACTATGATGAGGATATTAGGAAATCCATCCACTGACGATGACGAGGACATGAGGAAACGCCTCCACTGACGAATATGAACACTTGAGGAAAGCCCTCCACTGACGATAATGAAGGCATGTGGAAACCCCTTCACTGACCATGATGAAGACGTGAGGAAATCCCTCCACTGACGATAATGAGGGTATGAGGACATTCCTCCACTGACGATGATAGATACATAAGGAAACGCCTCCAATGACGATGATGAAGACTTGAGGAAACCCTTCTTTTGACGATGATGAAGACATGAGGAATCCCTCCACTGACGATGATGACCACATGGAGAAACCCCTCTATCAACGATGTTGGAAACATGAAGAAACCCATCCAATGACGATGATGAGGATATGAGGAAACTCCACCATTGACGATGATGAGAATATGAGGAAACCCCTCCACTAACGATGATAAAGACATGAGGAAACTCCTCCACTGACGATGATGAGCATATGAGGAAACCCCTCCACTGACGATGAGGAGGATATGAGGAAACCTCTCCACTGACGATGAGGAGGATATGAGGAAACCTCTCCATTGACGATGATGAGGATATGAGGAAACCCCTCCACTGACAGTGATGAGGATATGAGGAAACGCCTCCACTGATGAAAATATGAGGGAACCCCCTTCACTGACAATGATGAAGACATGAGAAAACCCCTCCACTGACGATGATGAGGATATGAGGAAACTCCTCCACTGACGATGATGAAGATACGTGGAAACTCCTCCACTGACAATGAGATGGATATGTGACGATAATGGCACAGGGGAGCTGATGGCTGCTGTGTCTTCCAACTTCCAGCACTGATGTTTACGATCCGCAGTCATCAGTACAGTAAGGTCGACCTTGACAAAGCTGAGAGTTCTAGTTTCACCAGAGGCATCACTCGTCATCAGACAATACAGGAGGCACATACATTATGTCACCATCAGACGACTTTCGAACAACATGCGATGTATTCAGAGAAGGGTCAGCGAAATGTTCCTACCACTTATGCTTGATTTATTCATTTATAAGGACACGAGCAGACTTCTCACCGCTACCAGATATTCATCAGCCTTTTCCCAAATGTAAAAATATTCAAACGCTTACCACTCTTCACACTGTACTGGCTGCGCAAAATAGAGTAATAGGCAGTTGAGTAAATAATCCACGGAAGCGAAAGAGAGTTTCATCTTAGAGGAAATTAAGCAGGACTGAACTGGCTTTTTATGACAGGGTAGGAGTCACTAAAGACAATCCACGGAAGACAGGAGAACAACCCTTAAAAACGCAGCATAAAACATGCTATCGAACAGAGACGCCATCTGCTGAGTTTTCAGCGAAGTTTGACTACCTTTTAGATGCCATATACTTCCATTTCTTTTCGTTTAAGTTGAAATCTCCAGTCTCGGACAAAGGTCCACATCGAGCCCGGGCCTTAATTAAAATATGGGCCTTAATTGAAGTATAGAGAATAATGAAACGGAAAAAGAAAAGACAGGGGAAAGTACTTACGAGTTTTTGAAAAAGTGAAAGACCTGTCTTTTGAAATGGGCAAGGTCAGAGTTATTGGGAAAGACATGGGAAGATAGAGAGTTCCAAAACTTCGACGTCTAGGGAAGGAAGCAGGTTTCAAAACGGCCCACTCTTGAGTTGCTGATGGCCACACAATAATCATGTGACGTAGCAGCTTGCCGAGTATTGCGTGGTCTAGCTAGTGAAGGAGGCATACAAGCTGCCAGCTCTCGGGAGCAAAAACCAGAGTAATACCTATCGAAGAGGGAAAGTACACCAAAATTCCTGCTTAGGGCAAAGGGGTCAAGTATGAAAGTTAGCCTGGGACAGTTGATAGGCCGGACCGCTTTCGACTCAGCTCTGTCAAGTAAAAAACAAAGTTAAAACCACTCGAAATATGAGAGCAGTACTCCATAAAAGGACGAATCAATACCTTGCATAAACGGAACAACTGTTCAGAAGAGAAGTTTCGACATCTAAACAGGATACCCAGTTTATTACAGGCAGACTTAGCTATTTCCCTAATGTGGGGTTTCCAAGAAAGAGTGGATGTTACAGTAATGCCAAGTATGTTCATTGAGTCAAGAGGTGGAATTACAGAACCGTCAAAGGAGAGACGAGAGATGTGAGGAGTTTTCGATAGAGATATGAACAGAAATTGGGTCCTAGAGGCATTAAACTTAACAAGACTTTGTGTACCCCACTGAGACATCCTGTCTAAGTCTAAGTTTATTGTGGAAGCAGTGTCAAGGCGAGATGCAGATCGAGAGAGAGTGGAGGGAGCAGAATTGAAGGATGTGGATGAATACAGTGTTGAGTCGTCAGCGTATGAGCTCACTGGACTGTTTCTGGAGGTGAGGAACTCGTTGAATAAAAGAAGAAAAAGAGTAGGGGGACAGGACAGACCCTCGAGGGACACCGCTGTTGATGGAGAAAAGAGGGGAGGCTGATCCATCAACAACCACAGAGATAGATCGGCTGGAGAGGAAGCAAGATATGAAGGAGCAAAGTGAGGGATGGAAGCCAAAAGAGGGAAGCTTAGAGATGAGCTCCCGATGCCGCACCCTGTCAAAAGCCTTAGATATGTTAAGGGCAACTACATATGGCTCCCCAAAATCTTTCAGGGATGTTGACCAGACATTAGTAAGAGAGGAAAGAATACCACCAGTGGATCTCGCCGTACGGAAGCCATACTGGTGATCAGAGAGAAGACTGTGATTTTCGATGTGTTCAAGGATATGGGAGTTGAGGAGTGCTTCAAAGACTTTGGAAATGGTAGATGTCAAAGCAACAGGACGAATGTTAGAGGGGTCAGAACGTTCACCCTTCTTAGGGATGGGATGTATCAGAGTATGTTTCCAAAGAAAAGGAAAAGTTTTGCTTTTTAAACAGAAACGGAACAGACGAGGAGACACAGGTGCAAGTTCAAAGGCCCACTCTTTCAGCACACGGGGATGGATGCCATCAGGACCATAAGCCTTGCCTCTGTCCAGAGAAAAAAAGTGTCTTATTGACAGTCCGAAAAGAGATTGCAGGAAGAGTTATAGAATTAGGAAGGGGAGCATCAGGGGGTAAGGGAATATTACAGTCATCCAAGGTGGAGTTAGAAGAGAAACGGAAACCGAAGAGAGTTGCTTCACCTCACAGATAACGCGCTTGCAGCGATTTCGGGCAAATGATAAAAGCTGAATGGGAGCCAGAGGAAGGAGTTTTTCCAAGCCCGATATCCCTCATCCCTTGTCTGAATGGCCTTAGAACAGGAACGGTTGAACCATGTATTGGATGAAGTGGAAGTCTTGGAAGAAGAAGGGATAGATACTTCCATTCCCGCAAGAATAACCTGTTATGCGTTTGGCAAAGACAGAAGCATCACCACATAAGAGACAGTAATTTACCCAAGGAAAGTCAGAAAGAAGTTACGTAAGTTATTCCAGTCAGCTTTGTTCAGGTGCCAGTATTTACGCTTAGAAGGGGCTCTTGGAGGGGAAGGTGCCGTTAGAATTGATACATATATATATAAGATTAACCAATAGAGGAAGAGATAGTGTATTTACAGCGTGATGGACTAGAGGTGAAAAATAAGTCCAGAATATTAGGAAAGCGGTCACACCGGTCAGGTATATGGGTAGGGTGGGAGATAATTTGCTCTAAATCATTGAGAATGGAAAACGTTAAGGGTTTCGATCCCTCCACCATCCGTATAGGAGGAATTCAACCATTCCCTATGGTGAACGTTGAAATCCCTGTGGTAGAGGATCTCGGGTTGCGGGTGAGAGGAAGTCACAGTCTCATTGCAGGAGTTTAGATAGTTGAAGAAGGATATAAAATTTGTAGAATTAGGAGAGCAATATACGGACATATGCCCGATACTTCCAGATATCTGATTGATATTACCCGAAACCATGTTCTAAGTTTGCTATATAACTACTGATCAGTTTTTCCATTACATCTAGACAATCATTTTATATTTAGTGATCCAAAACATGGTGAAAATGAACTAGATCGAAGAAATTTCAAGTGTCATTTTGTTCGGTTATACTTTTAAGCTAGTACTGAAGTACAGTGATGTAAGCACAAAGTGGTAGGCATATCTAAAGTTCATTTTAGTACGTAGACAAATTTCCTATACGAGTATATATCATACACATGTATTTTGTTTTTCCTGTATTATTCATATTTAGGGAATAGTGTGAAAGCATAGAGAATATTACATTTTACTTGTTTTCAGTATCTCATACGTTTATACAGTAAAACACAGAATCAAAATATATTGTGTAAGGTTACTGAATACACCAATATGTAAAAAAAATATATAATCCCCTGCTATTACTTATTTGTTTTAAAAACCTCTACTATACTAAAGTATTTACACATTTTCAAAAGCGGTGGAGACAAATGGAACAAGGATATCAATAGGAATTAGGATTTGCGCTAATGCAAAAAGAACTTATTGGTGTAGCAGTCTGCGCTACACCAAACGGTGTTTACTTTTCTCATACAACGGTCTTTTATTTCGTAGGAAAGAAACTGAAATTTCACATATTAGAAAAAGCACCTAGTATCTAAAGATTGGAAGTATGATGTTAGTGTCGCACCATCGACTTGGAGATCGTGATAGAAATTTATTGAAATACGTAAAGAAAACTAATGAACTATTGATATAAGCATCAATTTATTAGCCGACTAGATCTTGTGTAGTATTACAGGCGACTTGTACCAAATTCATTGCAATCATCGTGAATTTCTGGGCTGTTAATTGGTATATGGAGTTTAGAGATTCCGGCAATATTCCGAACCATAGAAATTTTTCCGAATTAAGCGATATACTTTTCTCCCCACGGACCATAGGTGTTTCCGAACCATAAATCACCGGATTAAAGTCTTTTACTGCATAAAGTCAATATAATGCATGGTATATACGTAGATTCTTATATCATACAATACAGTACAACCTGTGTTGTAAAGCGCGACCAAAAATAGTTACTCTGCAATTACAGGTCAGTGAAAGCACCATTTTTCAAGCTAAGTTAACCTTTAAAAGTTTCTGGCGGATAGTAAACCTGTTTCATGCTCTTTATTGCAAGAATATATGATCCTGCCAAGAATGCGCAGTGATAATTATGGCTTATACTCGCACATACACACAACAGTCCTTGAAGATGGAATGTAGTCCAAATGTTAAGAATTACCCATGTGGATCGATACTTCAACTTTCCTTTTTTAACGAAAAATATTTGCTACCGGTAGATATATCCGATGTACACCATTACTGTCGGCATAGAAACTTTTATTGTATTAGAATTCACGTTCATCTTGTCGTGGACTCTTCAACGTTCCATCAACTAACACCTGAAATGGGACAAAGTCTTTGGCTCTAAGCTCTGCTTACAGTCCTACGCATATGTTAATATTCATCTGAACAATACTGATGATTCAGAGACACAGAAGAAGAGATAAGACATTACCAATCTTTGTCACAAAGAAATTTTACAATTGATTTAATCGAGATGAATTTATTTCTATCTTTTACGTATAACACAACATCAGGTTGACAAAGTCACGTGTCTTGTACACATTAACTGAATTTCGTGCGTGTCTGCTGTACAAATGAAAAACCACAACAAAGCCATCTGTTGGCTTTCCAAGAAAGCAGACCTTTTTTTTCGCTCGTTTGTTGGATGATCAAATCACGTTTCGAGGTCGTCTCTTTCCTATTTTTCGTGTAATAGTAATTGGGTAGCAACACTGACTCCTCCCAGCAGGTTCAGCGAATAGGTATGTGCTAAGGATAGGCTTAGAGATGTCATATATTTATATATTTGATGAACTTAATTAAAAAAGTCCAATGAAGTGGACATTGTGACCCCCTTTGCGTCATAAGATGTCGATCGGGTGAGATATCCGGTGGCGTAGAATACGTCTTAAGGCTTGAGGTTTGCGGATCACAGCTAAACTCGAGAAGGCAAATGGACCCATGAGTGGCTAATGACTCTCTAGTCTCTGTCATTACCAAAAAATTCCTCAAGGTTTCTTTTGCTATTTTCAGCAATATACGCTTCATAACGACGTTTGCCTTGACGTTCAACCCACCTTAGTTTGTCTACTCATATTTACTTTATTTGCTTACGTGTTAGTTATTAGTCTCTGAGTTTCTTGTGTGCTTCTTTTTGAGACAGCAGGCACTAATTTTCATTGTTCACAATTTTGACTTCATTTTAGAAAGAGGTCGTCTATGACGCATTGGTATATACGTTCCCTCAGCTGCTCTAAAACCTTTACTGAAGCTTTTACAAGCTGCGTTCGCTTCATTTTCGTTGACGATATTATTCCAGATTTCTTCTCAAGAAATCTGATATTTTTATGCGACTCTCATGTTGAGCATCAAAATCAACAGTGCTCAAAGTGACCTCAAAAGTAATTTGTCGGTGATCACTCGTGCCAAACGTTTCTCCAACTTCAGCATTATCAACGAAATTCTCATTTGTAGCAAGAACTAAATCTAATACGTTTTCGTCGGGAGTAGGTTTCCCAACTAATTGCATTAAGGCACTATCAAGCAAATTCCGGTTCAGTCCACGCCCGGAAATACAGGAAAGGGATTCCTTCCCCCACACCCCCGTAATACTGGTACGTTAAAATCTACTGTGACCGAGTCGTGATCATTACAGATATCTTATAACTATTCAAAAGGCTTTTCGTCCACCATTGATGACTCTGCTGGGGACCAATAAATCAGTCTTCCTTTTATTTTCTTACTCATCTTTAATTTCCCTTCTTACGAAATCAAAGTTAACATTATCAACAGCTACAGAATTTCTCATCATAGGATTAAGATTAGTTTTGAAAAAGAGCAAGACACCATCGCCTACATTATTTCTCCTATCGGTGTTAAACAGAGTACCTACAATTACGTACTCGGCGAGGATATCTCTATTTTTCATATCTAACCAATTGCTATCTAATACTAGTCTCTAACTCAAACTTTGATTTTTTCTTTTTTTTTTTTTGCCTATAATCTGTGCATTAACAGATTATGCTCACTTGTGATGAAGACTTGTTTGGAAAAATACTACCGGAAGGGGATGGGTCTCTTCCTACGAGCTTCATATCTTGACTAAAACGCACGTAAGGACACTATGAATCCTGTCACGGCGCAGAGCTCCCGGTTCACTCAGGTGTAGCCGTTCTTCGTACCTTGTGTAAAAAGGCAGTCATGCATTCAGGCTCCTCTTGGAAACAGAAATTCATTGATCTATAACCGATACTGAATGCCTAACTAACAAGTTTGTTCCCAATGCCAATCCCGAATAGTACTCCGGATATAAAGTTACTATGGGTTTCGTTTCGAACGAAGTTTTCCATGTCAGGACTCGATAAAGAAAAAAATTATTCAAGGATGAAAATGCATATTTAGAAGTTGGTTGTAAGGAAATGTTCCTTAAACTTTACAGTTTGCGTATTTCTGAGTATGTTTGTCGCTGACTGGTGCGAAACAACATATTATGTGGCAGCAGCGCTTGTTATTATGGTATAACCATCTCCCCTACTGTGAATCGTTACGATGTGGCAATAATGCTTGTTATCTTTGGTACCATATCCCCTGCTATGGGTCGTGAGGGTGTGGTAGCAGTGACTTTTGCTTTGGTAGGGTCATATCTGTGGGTTGTAAAGGTGTGGCAGCTACACTAGCTACAGTGATAGAGTCTTCTCCCTTGCTATAGGTCGTGAAGGGGTTTCAGTAGTGCAGCTTGTTATGGTAGGGCCATTATCGCTGCTGAGGATCGTGAGGGTGTGGTAGCAGTACTAGTTGTTGTGGAAGAGCAATCTGCCCTGTTGTGGGTTATGTGGTTGTGACAACAGTGCTGGTAGCTGTGGTAGGGCAATCTCTGCCGCCGTGGATAGTGATGGCTATTTTCGTAAGACCATCAACCCTGCCGTGGGTCTTTAAGGGAGACCTGGAAGAGGGTCTGTTGCGTCCACACTCAACTGCAGGTATCCAACCTGGAGAGGTCGTAGAATGCTTAGACTACCATGCTTTTTCCAAAATTTGCTGAACAATTATCTAGTCTTTAAAGTCCTCAAGTGGACTTAGACAGACTCCAGAGCTGGTCTGATACTTAGTTCATGATATCTAAAGAAATGATATGTAAAGAAATGAGGCTGGATCACAGCGCAAGAAGATATTACTATGAATGATATTAAGCAATAAATAAGCTGCAGAAATCTGTGTGTGAGGGAGACTTACGAATCGACGATGTCCTTAACCTGTCACAAGAGTCCCATCTAACCCCAGAAACACAGTGAGACTCAGGGTAGCACAAAACAGGGCAGACACAGGGTACCTTAGGGCAGACCAGTACAGGGCAGGGAAGAGGTGGTGAACACATTGAGGGGCAGTGTATCGTCGTGCGTAGTACTGTGATCATGGCAGGCCATTGTATGTCATTGATAAAGGAAAGAGGCCAGTCTGGTGGAGTGAATGCATGGAAAGGAGAAGTACACACAGATGATTTGCATTAACGTACCAGCTCTCTCATGCAAGATTTAAGAACTATTTCAGACTAAACCGAAGCATGTCTGAAGAAGTGTACAATCTAATAGAGACTGACATATCCTGGAAGGGATGTAGCTTCCAAAGCTGTTGGAGGCAAAGAAAAACTGACTGTTTTCCTAAGTTGATGGTTATTAATGATTCCATAAATCACATACAACTATTTGCAGAAATTGCAGTAATATGGAAAATGAAAAACTCTACTAGCTAAACATAATTTCCTTCGGTCCATGATATTGTATCCACAAACATTTCATCACAATCTGGGGAAAATGCAGAAGTAAAGGGCATATAAAGGCTTCCTAAATAAACAAGCTTTCCTTGAGTACAGTGTTATCTATTTCCTTTGTTATTTGTCATCGGTCCTTGATTAATGGTTATGTGGAAGAACAAAAGTATAGATATTATTTGTAGAAGGAAAGAGAACTACAATTATGTTTAGACTGTATACGTCAAGTAAGACTAGAAGAAATTTTTCGATGGCAAATCCACCAATTTGCTTTGACTTCTATAATTATTGTACTAACATATCAACCACTTTTTTATACAGAAAATTATAATGATAAATCTAATAGTACTTTGATGATAATCTATACAATAATGATACTGTTAATGATATAATAAAAGAATACAATACACTCCAGAAGATTTAAATCATTCCCTAAATTTGTACGAAAACGCATTGACATATTATTAAAGGATACTGCAAAAACGAAAAACATTTCTTTTTAAAGCTGTAAAGAAAGGAAATACATAGCAACAGTTATATATTATGTGCATAATAATGGTTATCAAATGTGAAGACACCCTTTAAAGAGGGCTAAAGTTTACTCTGGCACCATCGTTGAAGATGAAATCAGGGACCAATTTGAACGAAAAAATATCACACGCTTTCATGGATTTCACTTCACAAATCAGGGTAATATGAAGTGAAGAAGTAGATGGATCATGTTCTGCAAACATAGAAGGAGAATGTGAAGTATCAGCAGTATTTGGATGAACAGGTGTACTCGCGCGAGAAGTAGAAGAATGCGAGGACTGAGAGGAATGGCCATGGTGATCAGGGGACACACTTAATAAGGCCTCTTCAGCATTCGAAACTTACGATATACCTTCCCCATGACCATATGTTGTGATGCTGGTGGCATTTTAGCTGTCGTTGCATACACGGTCATGAAGAAATGATTTAGTGGATTTCGTTCCTCCTGCTCTAGTTCTTCATTCGGCTTTTTCCTTACAACTGCTCTCTCTTGGGATCTCTTTTCAAGCCTTTCTATTGGTTGCTGGAGTAGAGCAATTACATATTTTCTTCTTCTGAGTATCTACAGTCCTCTTTTTCTTGATGCACCCATAAACGACCAGAAACGTTATCGTTACTCCCACCGTAAGCGTCGTCATCATCATCGCCAAGCACGTTGGAGGGAAGAAAATTTTCACGTGAAGCAGTCGTGTCTTGTGTGCATCTTCTTTCGTGCTCAGTTGTTCTTTGATCGATATTGTTATCCTCAGTAATATTCGAGCTTGTCTCTCTAATGACCATGTATGGTACCAAAACTGCAAATTGTTGCTGGTACTGCCCTTGTTTGATCACAATAGAACGTGATCCACTAGTACCCTTTAATTTCATATGCTTCTTGAGAGCATCACATTGATAGTTACGTATTTTCAGCTATGCTTCCTATGCAGCAGTGCCTGCAACAAAGCAGAAAATATAAAATGTCAAAAGTAACATGGTCGAGAAACAAATGAGAACATAAGAAATATTAATTTATCATTATTTTTCCAGTGATCTTTGATCTGCCATAAGTATTCATGTGAAACTACATTCGTGCCTAATGTATTTCCAGATACTTGGCTGCTGGAGATTCCTACAAAAGCATCGGTTACAGCTACAGAACTGGAGATCGGACAGTGTCAAATATCGTCATTCAAGTAGCGACCCTGTATGGACCAACATGAAACCTCCTCAACTACCAGAACCGACACTCGAAACATGGCAGAAAGTGTCTTATGATTTTGAAAGGAAGTGGCAATGTTCGCGTTGTTTGGGGGGCTATTGCAGGAAACATATAAGCATCAAGAAATCATCAAAAACTGGGTCGTCCTTCGTTAGTTACAGGCAGCATTTATCAATTGTTTTGATGGCCGCTGTTAACTGATATTATAAATTCACTGCAAATGACATAGGGTTGATGGGTCGCTTTAGTGACGGACATGTTTTCAGCAACTCAGCATTGGGAACAAAATTCAGAGCAAATCTATAAACAACCATAAACCAAAATTTCTTGGAAGTGTAAAAGGAGATATGCCATACGTATTATTTGTAGGTGATGCTTCATTTCCATTACAGGATAATTCATTGCGTCCTCACCCTAAGTCAAAGATAACAGATAACTATGATAAAAAAGTATTTACTTACAGACTGTCATGAGCTCGTCAAACAGTTGAATGTGCCTTTGGAATATTGCCTTCTCGATTCAGGATATTCAGGAGCCCTTTTGAATCTACAGTAGAAGCTGTTGGAAAAGTGTTAAAGGCAGCTTGCGTTCTTCACACTTATTTGAGGACACAAGCTGCATCAACAGATATTGCAGATGACCGAACCGAGCCAATGCCGAACAACCTAGTACTACCATTAAACCACTATACGTACATCTACATTCATCATTAATACCATTCAAGTGAGAGAGCAGTTCACACTATAATTCAGTTCAGTAGGAAGTCTGTCATGGCAAAGAGTGTGCTATGAAAGGAAAATATCAAGTAATGTAGTGTGAGGATACAAGCAGTAGGCTATTTTGTTACAGACTTTTTCGCTTAACATGGAATGTATGGCAAAGATCTAATAGTTTGTATAGAACATCTGATAATTGATAAATCCAATAAATTTCTCTAATCCCAAACGTTAGTGTAGTTGTGTATAAGTTCTTAATTTTCATTCCTTCATTCAACAATGTTTGCCACTCACCTTCTTCATACTGCAGAGCCTCAGCTGCCTGAGCCCATATATCGTCCTTCAACTTTCCTCTCATTCAGTCAGGATAACTAGTGTCGTACAGCACTCTTTAAAGTCGGACAGCCTCTATCAGCTCCCCGATGAAAGCCATTGCACTGATCATCAGGTGCACACGAGCCGCACGTGTGAGCAGAAAACTACGTTCCAACCCCTGCGCCGAGGAAGCCGACACGGGCCTGCGCCTGATACTGCCCTGTACCCCAGTGCACGTACTCATTTGAAATAAGTATATGCAGATTTCTGCGCTGTCCTGTGCTGCTTCGCCTGTGTTGCCTGCGTCTCAATGTGCGCCTAGGCTAAGGAGGACAATTAAGGAGACTTTTTGTCTAATGGTATAAGAAAAAAGAAATTAAGAATGTTCATGTCCTTCATAAAGCCAAGGATAAGGTATACTTCTCAGCTTTGGTCACTGCACCTAAAGAAGCAGAAAGAGCTAAGAGAGATGTCCAGAGAAGGGCAACAAAGATGGTACTAAAAATAAGAGAGCTGAAACACAGGGAAAAGCTGGAGGCCTTGAATTTGCCAACCATGGAAAACAGAAGAGTCAGTGGTAATATGATCAGAACATTTAAGTTTTTTATACGAGGTTGGTGACGACGACTGTGACTAGTTCTTCGAAAGACGTAGGAAGAAAACCACCAAAGGACAAAATAAAAAAGTATGCCAGAAACTCATGTAAACAAAAAACACAAAGAAGCAATTTCATAGCATGAAGGTAATGGATAACTGGAATAAGATGCATGACAACTTAAAGAAATTTAAAAAGCTGTAAAATACTCAGATAGGTTCAAGAAATGGGACGCTATAAGAGCTAAATCCCCTCTTCGAAGAGAACAAATAGGTAATTATACACTCACACACACACACACACACACACACAGTGACTGAAATCAATAGGCATCCCACCAACTGAGCTCAGGAATGTCTATATCATATCCATTCTACCTAAATTCACTTACTCCTACTCAGCCTGGTCCTCCTCACTAACAGCTACACAAAGGGACCACCTGGAGAGAGTGCAGAAAAGCTCATGCAGAATCATCCTGGGTTCTTCTTACGCCACCTGTCATGAGGCCCTTCCCCTTGCTGAACCTGTCCATCCTCTCCGACCAACACATGCACGCAGCACAGACGGCAGTTTGGCAATAAACTGCTGGCACCCTCCCATCACAGAGACTTTCTCTGCCTCGACGCTCCTCCGCCACAGACCGCAGTTCGTCACCACAATTGACTTGTTCTAATCAGGTCTCGTGCTGACAAGCATAAGATAAGGACAGTCGTACACAAATCATTGTGAACAAGTGCATAGCTACTGCAAATGAAGAGCCCAGTTTCTTGTTAGTCAGGCTATGTGCTATGTCAGCTATTGTATCACCGTAAGTATTCACCACTGAATGCTCAGCTAATTGCTCAATGTATAAAGCATGCTATTTATTCTGTAAACATCTCTGTATATCTGCCACCCTGGCTGACCAGATGTACCTCGCCCATGTGTTTATCCAAAGTGTGAAAATATCCAACCCATCTTGATCTTTAAGTTCTTGCATGATTAGATGACAGCTTACTATCATGACCTCCCAGTCCTGTAATATGCGTACCTCTTCAGCTGTGTGTTTTCAGCCGAATGGCAAACTAAATCCAATAAATCGTTGCTAATTAATCTACCTATTGTATTCTGCCCAGACACAGACAGACAGACAGGCAGACGGACAGACAGACAGACAGACAGACAGACAGACAGACAGACAGACACACACACACACACACACACACACACACACA
>JAYMFT010087333.1:0-14118 GCA_038088735.1 Panulirus argus | reverse complement strand
ATATATATATATATATATAGATATATATATATACATATGAGATGTAAAATATTCAGACACCATTCGCATCAAGCAGCTGTTACCAGATAAGAGGGATGCAGTTCCTTCAGATGAGGTAGTCAATAGTAGCACCCTGTGGTGGCAAAACTGGGTGTTAGAGGAGGACTGTAATGTTAGAAATTCAGTTATGATTGCAAAATTTTAAATAAGACAGTGATGGCAAAACTCAGTAGATTGTTGGCAGAGCTAAATATCATATGATTACAAGGTTGAACTGAGAAAGAGACAATGGTGGGGGAAGGGAACTTAAATTAACAGAATAACTGGGAATTAGAAAAGGTGACAGAGTTAGGAATCAAGTAATGATGGAAAAATTTGAAACACAGTGATACAAATACTTGAGTACCAATTTCATGAAAGTACTTTTGTATCTGTGAATGAATGAGAATATACAGTGAAAGTTAACATAATATTCAAGAAAGAACTAAAATTTTTACAACAATATACATGATGAGATAAGAGCCTCTGATGACTTTGCATCAGAGTAAAAGGGAAACTGAAGCATACAAAATTATTCTTTCATTTGAATTAATGATTACATTTTCAAACCTAACAATGTGATATCTATAGATAAAATAATGATGTACACCTCAAATACACTGTAAACACAAGAAAAATTCAAGTGCTAACTTTATGGTAAAGAGCGATAGAGTCTACATTAGATCATTAGATCAAAGATCAGTGCACACATTATTTACAGATTTACAGCATAGGATCTGCATATGAAACTTTATGAAAATTTGCTCCTCTAAGGCTCAGCCATTTGTTCCTGGGATTATCTCACTCACATGGGAAACAGCAATCATGCATGAAGGGTTGTCTTTAGCAACACTATATCACTGTCAACTGTCAAGAGAGTACAGTACAGTCTTGACAAAAAAAGTCTTGTATCAAAGGAGTCCATCCTGTCCCTGCTCCTGAGTAAAATGCATCTTTGGAGCTATAGTAAATCCCCAGATAGAGGGTCGTTAGGTTACAGGCTATTCTACCTTACAAACCAGCAATTCAATGAAAGTAAAGAGACAGGTAAAAAGTTCTCTAATCATTCCTAAGTGAGTCCATAGATTATGGACAAAAGTAGGGAAATGCTGAGAAAATGTACATATGTTTAGACATTATTTACATCCAGCAGCTGTTACTAGATAAGAAGGATGGAGTTCCTCTAGATTCCAACTTAGTCCACACCAAGGAGATAGTCAACAGTAGCACCCTGTGGTGGCAAAGTTGTCAATTAGAGGATGACTGTAAAACTGGTATTTTGGTGAAAATAACAGAATTTGAAATCTAATAATAATAGCAGAATTGGTACTTCAGATGAAGTTGGTAGAACTAAAAATTACATGAATTTGGCAGAGGTGGAAGTTGGTTGACAATGCTAGAACTGTGAATAAAGTGATGTACCCAGACACAAGAAAAAGGTGATGGTGGGATAAGTACATTTAAACCAAAGGAAGAAGTGATTTCATTAAGTGATGACATAACTAATTGTTAGATGAAGGTGAAAGAGCTGATAATTATGAGATCAGAAAGGAATACTTAATGATGTTGCAGATGAGCACAAGAAATACTGAAATTTGTGCAAAATTATCCTTTCATCTGGATTAATGATTACTTTTTCATCATAACTATGAAAAAAAAAATATATATATAGAGTGAGGTACATCCCATGTGCCCTGTAAACACAAGTAAACTTTAAGTGTTAACTTCAAGGCATTGAGTGATAATGACTTATAGTAAATCTTGACATGAAAGGTCACAATCCAAATCAATCATAATTTTGTAGCACAGGATCATTGCATAAGACTCTTTGAGTAAGGGATATAACTTACACATACATGCATATGACCCCCCTTTACCACCAGCAAACCACAACATGTAGATCCACTCATATGCAGGTGACCTCAGAAGTACATCACAATACCCTGTCCCAACAGTGGTAACATAAAACATGCAGCGCTACATTACACAACTGGAACAACTGCTTACCCAGGACAGAATGTCTGCATCTCCACAGTAGTCTTCAATTCTTCAATCACTCTTTTAATCCCAGACAGACATGAATCCAGTCACCTTGAATGGCAGTCTCTCCTAACAAGTAAAACACCAACCATTCTAGGCATTACATACAACACACACATGACATTCTCTCCCCACACCAATAATATTAACACAATAGCAGCACACAAGCTAAATGCCCTAAGAACACTAACTGACACCAGACTTGAACAAGCAAAAGAATTCCCTGCATCCTTTACATACAATTCATCTGTTCCACTTTAAACTATGCCTCACCTCCCTGGTTTTCCATCCTCTTAAAGCAAGAATAAATATAATGGGGGAACTTACCGGCAAAGAGTAAAGGAAGAGGAAGAGGAAGAGAAAGAGGAAGGCGAGGACGACGAGTGTGATGCAGTACCACTTGTATTTTCTCCAGATGATGAACTTGAAGGACTTCCAAGGTGAGGTGACCCAAAGGAAAGAAGTGGCTGGTCGGCTGGCAGGGAGAGGAAAGGTTAAGAGATTACTTGTGTGTTGGAACATAATGCTCAGCCAGTACCACATAGAATACCAAAGAAGACATCATATAAGCACCAAACCATTCAAATGGTATACCATATCATGTTCCAATACATCATATCACTCCACAGTGTAATACACCATACGAATCCACAACATTACATGATATGCCATTCTGTAGTTTGCTACACTATACCAGATTTGAATATCTTGTAATAAAAGACAACTGCAAATGGGTAATCACACACACCTAATCTCTCACATACAAACTCTCTACCTGCTTTATCCACCCTAAAACAAACTTTCTTTTCCCTGCATGCATACACAAACACACACACAACTTACTCTGGCTCAATCAATTTGGGGTTCATGTTAGGTTCGTCACGTCCTTGGCCAGCTGGACGGAGTTTGACCTCATCTTCTGTTAACACCTCCATCTCCATCTCTATCTTCCCCTTGAAAAATACAAAAGTCTTATGTTAAAAATAATGGTTAAAGTCGAAGGTAAAAGAAAATAATTTCATATCCTTACATTAGGACTTAATACTTTGGTCAACAAATATCATGCTACAACCTTATCATTTTCAGGAACAAATAAATGTTAACATCACCATATAATGTACCAAGTTTACCTCTATTCTGCACCAAATCTGGATTTGTAAAGGCAATTCTCCAAAAAAATGGACTTACAGCAATCTCAGTTCTACCCTCTACCACACGAGTGAAGGGGAAGAAGCCATGAATCCGCTTAGCCTCAAAAAGGTTTACGGAGTTAGTATGGTCATCAAGCAGGTTGATGGCAACACTATTGGCATCACCATCACCCATCATCTGTGGCACCTGAGCTGGTCCTACATTATCTACTGACTTTGCAGGCCTGGGTAAACAACACAAGTCCAGTGTCATTTCACCTGGAGAAGAAAAACAAGATACCTCAAGCATGATTTAAGTCAATTTTGAAAGTCATGGACTGAACCATGAAAAACTAAGAATGTGATCAATCATGTTTTGTATTAGCAAATCCAGTTTCAACAACATTCAATCATGTTCTGGTGCATAAATCAATGCAATAAACGACAATGAAGTACTTTAAAGGTACGAATAGTGATCTCACTGAGGCAGTTTATAGATGGCATAAGCAGCAGAGGACACAATGGAAACTCATTCACCCTTTTAGTCCTAAGCTTGATCTATTTCTTCCATCCCCCAGCCTTAAGATTTTTCAAAAATAAAAAAAGTCTTAAAGGGATTTTGACCTTATAGATTAATTCAGCATAGTTTTAAAAGACATGAAGCATCAAAGGGAAAACAAAACTTTCTTAGTAGCTGTAATCCCTTCAAGTTTCATTAGCAGTATGATAGTTTGTGAACCTAGTTGTGAGCCCACTTCTGCCACTTAACTATTATCACAGGTTCCAAATGAAATAACAAAATTCTTGTGTCTTGCTTAAAAAAAAAAAAAAAAAAAAATATATATATATATATATATATATATATATATATATATATATATAATTTCTAGCAAACCTGACTCTTGTGGTCATACATACTAAGATAGTCATCCCTGAGGATAAGGTCATTGTCCCAGAGCTGAAGCGTAAGCTGTGGAGGTCTTCGCAGTTGAGTTGTGTGGAGACTCCATGGGTGCTCCTTGTGTTCCACTATCATTACCTGCTCAGCCTCTAACATCTCTAAGTTGAACAGCAAACGCCAATTGAAGTTAGCATCTCCATCCATGCATCTTGAAAGAGATGCATAGCATTCTTTAGAAACAAATATAACTGAAGTAGGAAGTGTCTTATTTATTCTGTACAAATACAATAGGCATTTACTTGAAGACCTCATTAATGTGTTGCAATGTGGGCAATAAAATATGATTTCTGTTTAATACTTGGAATTTGTCTTAAACGACCAGTAACTTTATTCATACTGTAAAAGACTAACCAAAGGAAAAAACTGCAAAGACTGAATGACAGGAAGAGAGTGAGAAACATCCAACGGATGAACTGTTCCTGTGATCTCTTCTATAAGGAATGCTTGTGATACATTTTGAAAAATCAAGGGTTTCAAACATTTTCTTTATGTAGCAGGTAAGTTATATCAGTAATATCAGTTAGGGTTACTAACATGCTCTTCAAGAAATTCAATCTGGTAAATGCATATCCTTTCTTTACATGAATTACAAAGAAGACTGTCTCACCCTATGCAAGGTTAGCCTGTTAATAGGATATGAAGACAAAATGTGATGTGAGCCCATAGTGAAAATCTCCTACGCATCAATAACTAAGATGAACAGTTTAGCGCAAGAGAAGGGCATATCTGCAAAAAACTACCAAGACAAGATAGCTGTAGTATTTGGTTCATCTCATTTTCAAAACATTTACCTTTATCTTAATATGTGAATAACCAAATAAGTTTGTATAGCATAAACAATTTTTGCACATCAACAGTGAAGACTAACACAAAATGATATTCAACTCTACAGTGAGACTTACCGGTAGTGAATATCAGTCTTCTGGACATTGCTGGTGCCTTGGAGCCAACCCTTCACATAAACATCACTCATCTTGTCCCCCCCAATAAAGCTTGTCTCCTGCAGTGGTGCTTCAAATACATTGTACACCACGACTCGAAGAGTGTACCTTTAAAAATGTGTCAACTCAAAATGCTAGAGTTGCAGTAATAAAACTTTAAGTACCGTTCTTCTCAAAAAGTCATGAGGATCATCATGTATCATTTTCAAGTATAATGTGGACAATATCGGATGAAAGTTATTCCTTTACACACTCTGAGGAGCACATCAAAATAAGTCACCATCCTATTGCTTACTTTAGCCTACAAGAGAGATATTGAAGACATATAACTTGTCCATTATAATAATATGAAGCCACTGAGGAGAGTATGTAACACTGATGAAATATAAGTTATTATCATGACATACAGCATTCTCTTACAGAAAATTCAAAACATGGATCAGGAACTTTTGTTTTAATATATATACACAAGGGTTTTCTAATCCATCAGGGGATATGAGCAAAAACATTTGGTCTATGTATTCTGGATACAGACAATGGTATTCTAAAAACCATGTACTGTAGTTTAAGTGTACAATCAAGATCCATGTGATAAAAGCTAAGTGCTGAGCACAAAATACTGCTTATTGTTAGCTTAACACAAAAGATGATATATACACAATTCAAAGTCATCACTGACCTGTAATAAGATTAAGAAATGCAATATGCTGTAATCAAGAGCCACAATCTTACTTGTGTGCCTGACGGGGAGTAATATCAACTGGTGGAGGTAACTGCTCAGCAGAGGATGGGAAGAGGTCAACCCATAGTTTGAGCTGACCCTGAGGGAGTCCTGGACGAGCTGGATGCGTCAGGGTCCTGTTCTCTACATGTTCAGGCACCACAGGTAGGGCCTTGTGTAACACATAGAGGGCCAGTCGCTCCCGAGGGTCACCAACCGAGGGTGGGAGCTTTCTATCTGGGGACTCTGGAAAGGCAAGAGTCCTTGTGAGCAACATTTTGCTGTTATTGCTGTTTGTCTTTACATCTATTTCTCCTTTCTAATTTCCTTACTGTTGGTCAAAAAATAATTATCAAATCTACAACACTCTCAATTCATTGCTGCTACTTACATGCCTACATATAATTACACGTGTCTCTCAAAAGCTCTGTTGTGTAAATATAACATAAAGATGATTACAGCTATGGAAAGAGTAAATAGGAGAATTCTGTATCTAATAAGAAAGACCATGCTAACTATAAGATTAGCATGGAGTAATATGTACAGTAAATGCATTTCAAGACAAAGAAGTGGTGGTCTGCATATATTATGGTGGTAGAATCATGCTTAGATTAGCAGGTTCTAGGTAAATATCAGCAACTTCAGCCAAGTACGCTGGGGTATATAATCATGAGAAGAGGTTGGTCTATGCTATTAAGAGATCCATATGGGTCTATGCTATTAAGAGATTCATATGATACTACAAAAGATGGAACTAGTTATTTACCAAAGTCTGTGAGGGAGTATGTGATCCCTGCAAGAGTAAGACTAAGGGGTTGGGAATGCCACAGAGGGCCCTCCATATTTCTCAGACGAGCAGCCTTTGCCAGAATCTCTGTTGGCAGTTCTGTGTCTCTCCACAAGTTGGCCCCACTCCTGCATGCCAGAAAAAAATACCTCATTTCAAAATCTTTTTTGAAATGCTGTTATAATAACTAAGTAAACAAAGAAGATTTAAAAAAAAGAATAAAAATAACGTTTGAATAAAAAACCTTAAACAGCATAATAAAACATTCCTTTACAGTAAAACTGATGAAGGTACTGTACAGAAATAAGTGGCAAAGCTTAAACAAAATCAAAAGTGAAAATAACATTAGGTTAATTATTACCCACTTTAAATACAGGACATTTTAACTGATGGATTAAAACAAAATTCAGCAGTTCTTTCTAATATTCAGTTTGTTTTATAAGCTTAAGTGTAATTATTAAATTAATTTAACCAGCACAGTATTGTAAAGCAAGCAGACAATTTAACAGAAATCAACAAGCCTCGTTAACTCAAACTTAAATTGGCAAGTTGAAAGAACCTTGACTTCTAGCACCTACCAGTACATGAAATACCAATGATGAAATAATGGTTTCTAATATCGATACAAAGTTAAAGTCCCAATTTTACATGAGGACTGAATTCTTTCTGATTACCAACATGTGTACTGTCAGATTTATAGTTTCAGATTTCTACACATTACATACATAATCAGCAAATTTTTAGTAATCAAAAGTAAACTTGTTAAAATAACCAAAACTGAGGTAATGATAATATGTAGTACCACAAAAACAAAATGGTTCTGCTGACAACAACCATGTGGTACTCATACATGATATGAAAGGCACTGATACTTGGTATTCTTGTTATAAGGCACTTAGGATTCATATTCAGACCTAATAAAATCCACTGGTAACACAATACTGTTAATGACCACTTACTACTTACACATGATACTGACGAGATAGACCGACAGTGGCACGGTGACGGGTTAGGAAGCGGTTCTCCAAGTCAATGGTAGTCTCACCAATAAGGTCATCAGAGGTGATAAGATCACGGTCCCATACCTGCACCACCAGGTCCTTATGCAAAGGCAGTGTCCCACGCACCTCAAAAATGCTGAAGAACATGATAATGGGTTACCAGCCCTTTGGAAGGTGTGTATGTTATTGGTTAAATAATGATATTAATTGAAAAACTCACTTTATAGAAGCATGAGATTTATGTTAACATTAACTCAATACTTTTCTACAAAGTAAAGATTACTATCTTATCTCAGTAAAATGAGTGCACTGATGTACATATTCAGTTGGACTGTAGTTATATTAAGAGTGCATATTCATGTATTGCCATACATCAGTCATGAAAACTTACATTACTCAAACTAATGGAGACTTGCTTAATTCTGTAAGTCTAGTCTTTTTTCCCTCCTCATTTCTCTCCCCTCTGCCTCTTCTTGATCTTTCATTCCATCCTTCCTCTCTCCCTCCCACTCTCAAAATCTTCCATTCCATTTGCCTTCTCTCTTTCCTCTCTTCCATCCTCTACCTCTTTCAAATTTAATTTCTTCCTTTCCTCTTTCCTTCATTCTTTTTCCTCCCTTTCATATTCCATTTCTTCTCTTCCTCTTATATGCCATCTCTTTCCTCCCTACCTCCTTCCTTATATCTTTTTGCTCTCCTTTCTATTTTTCATTCCTTCCCTTTCTTTCGTAATCCATCTCTATCATAATTCACTCTTTCAATTCCTTCCTTCCCTCATCACTCACTGTCCAAATAGGGGATTTAGAGTATTGGGTCTGTAGTTCTCCTTGGATGTCTTTGTTGTCTTGCCCAGCTTGACCACAACATAAGGGTCTGAAGACCCCCCAGCATCCTTAGGGGCCAGGTCTTGCCCTAGCACCACATACACCCGTGCCACCACCTCTTGTGGACCAGGTGAAGGGAACCCATCAAGAATCATAGGAGGCTCTTCTGGATCTTCAGGAGATAATGGGTACACACGGAAGGTGCCCTAAAGACCACAATAAGAGAAATCAAGTTCCATTATAAAAATACAAGACATATCTATGTACATAAGATGAAAATAAAACAACAATGTTCAACACAAATCTTACACACTTATTCTCTTTCTTTTGCTTAACAAACAGTAGTTGAATCAACTGAAATGAAATTTGTTTACGCTTTCCATCTTTTTACAGGAATGCATAAAAATTACTGACCTTGAACTCGCCAACTTCCTGTGCCTGGTCTCCACGTCCTCGATAAAGGGGAACTGTGTCTACTAAGTCCTTGAATGCTAAGAACCTTGTCTCATCTTCCAGGGCCCCTGCTAATACCTCCAGCTTTTCATATCTGAAGGAAAAATTCTTGGATCAGTATACTTACTGGGGTGAATATATTTGAGTTACTTCTGCTTTGAGAATGAAATTGTAAGAATTTCATCACACAAACTACAATATATCTTTTCAAGTTATGAATCAAGCAGACATCACTGCAACTGTCATTTCTATTAACACTTCCATCCTTGCAAACAAGACTCCTGTTTGAGGCAGCCAATCCAAAACCAACCCTTTAGCATGTATCAATAAATGGGTACCTGGCACTAGCTGGGGTATACATAAAGTTACAAGAACGAGTCCCATACATGAAATGCTCTCTCTCTCCCTATTAAGCAAAAATAGTTATCACAAACAGTTATGAAATTAATATAACAACTATGCATAAACATAATAAACATATGTAAACAAAATAAAATATATAAAAAGGTCAAGCAGACTTGAAAGTAATACAGGTACATACCTCATTTATATCTCTAATGACCTGAAACAGAACTATAAGTATTCACATCATAAATTTAACTCAATATGCATAATACTGACCCCTTGGAAAGGTAAGCTCCAGCACGATCAGACTGGCCGCAGGATATGTAGTATTTGGCCCACCAGTCTATGTCTGTGTCCACTGTCCCAGGCTGTTGAGGTGCATAAAGGGTAGATGATTAATGGAAATTCTAGGGCCTGTACTGGCATACAACATCATGAGTTACATATGATTCTGGAAGATAAGGTGCAGACATGTATTTTTGGTGGAAAAAAGTCAGTTGATGGGGGTAGTAGGTGTGTTGGAATGTTGAGGTGTGTCATAGATGATAAAGCCAGTTACAATTAATAATGCAGAGACAATGGATGTATGGCTGCACTGAGGTGAGAAAGGTTACTTGCTGGAGGTAATGGGTTGGGGTACTGGGAATCCAGGAATGTATCAGAGAAAGAAAAGGTCAGTTACTATTGGTCCTGATGTGTAATGAGCTGAATGAGTTTACCAGAGTAGAAATAACAAATTGTTGAAGTGTATCAAGGATGAGAAGAGTCCTGTTACTAGTAATACTGATGAAGATAGGAGTGGATGTTATGTACAGTATTTAGAAAAATAAAAATTTATAGAATGCAATAGATTGAGGGTAAATAATTTGGTATATCAAGAAGGTAAAAGAGTATCAACGTGGAGGGAAAATGAACTGATGTACTGTGAAAGCAACAGAGTTGCAGTGGGTTACTTACTTGATGAGGTAATCTGCTAGGGGACAGTAACAGTATCCTAAATTCCTAACCTATATAGATGGAAACAGGACAGTAAAGCAGATGCATAATATGGAAGACCCAGGATCATACTGGGCCCACTAGCATGAAAATAATGGACCGTAAGGGGTATAATACTATTGGCTGGCAGAAATGTGACAGTAGTAATGGGGTGTTATGCAGAGATGCAACAGAGTCCAAAAGGAGAATAGTCAGAGATGTTTTCATTAAAAAACTTCTTATATTTAAAGTAAAATACCTATTACAGTAAATGTATCAACATTTTAGTGTTAATAAATATTTCATATTATATATCATCATTAACTACCTTGGTAATTATTAAGCTTTGATATGCACAATTAATCAAAATGAGAATAAACTGTAATCTTAACTTATTGCAACAGTTAGTTTATCAAATATCGTGTCATGAAAGTCAATCAAAAATCAACTTATAAAGAATAAAAGATGAAACTTATGGTGTATACTCAACAGCACAAACAAAACACTTTAGAGTTGATATTTAGGACACATTAGTTAATGCTGTAATGACATAACAAGGAGGAAGCAGAACACAAAAGGATATGAGGAGATATACAACAGCTAATGCTGCTGTCATAGACAAACAAAAGAACACAACAGTTGATAAAATAAAAGATAAAACTTTCACAACATTATCAAACTATATTGCTTCTGGTGGTGTAAACTAACAAATCACACATTATGACCTATACTGACAACACAACAGTTTATTCAATTTCCCTTTAACACATATGCCACTAGCTATTTTCAATGAGCTGCTTTCTGATAATAAAGAATGAAGATATACAGAAATAAGAACCATGTTGGAAGAGATTACATGACTGTTATTACAAAGAATGCAGCATTCAATGTTGAATATTAAACTTAAATTCACTGTTGAAAGTTATGTTTGAATGATTGAAAACAAATGTTGTACAGTTTTAAAGGTTTGAAAGTTTCACAATCTACAAAGTAAACACACAATTTGGCACACACCTATTAGCAAAGCTAATTTGATATTCTATAACAAGGTACTTCTATTAGATACTTGATGAAAATTTCACAAAAATAAGATAAAATTTGATGGTAGCTCTCTCATTTGTTCACTTTCTTGTACACATATTCATTGTTTGCTTCTTTTATCATTCCTGGGGATAGGGGAGAAAAAAATACCATCCAAGTATCTCTTGTGTGTCATAAAAGATGACTGAGGAACAGGTGAAGGGAGCTGGAAAAACTTCCCACCTGTTTTCTTAATTTGCAAAATTAGAACTGGTTTTTCCTTTAAGGCTCTCTTCTTTTTGTTGTACTACCTCACCATGAAGGGAAGGAGCAAAGACTTATAAAAAAAAAATTGCAGTAAATAATTTGAATTCAAAACAAGAGCAAATCATGTAAAAACTATCTAATTCATGATCATAATACACTATGCAGCATACAATATCAAACATGCATACAAAATGCTAAAGCAGGAATTGTAGGAAAGAAGGGTAACTAGACTAAATAAGAAAAGGGACACCTATGGATGCAAAACACAGACATGGAATGACACACATAATTCTAGGACTCAGGCTGCTGAAATGAGCTATCCGAGGAATGCCTGTGTCAATAGACAAGGATTAAGAAATGATTAAGTGTATATATGTGGGGTATACAGAAGAGTAAAAGATAAGGAGCGTATAGTCAGAAAGTGGGTTAAGAGAAATACTCTGTGGTGGACTGATCATGTGGAGAGGAATATATATAGGAGTGAGGCAGAAGAAAACAGAGTGAGAGAAAGACAGGCAGCATCTGAGTGGGAAAGGTGAGGGAGTATATCAGGAAAAGGAACCAAGAAGATGCAATAAGGATGAAGCATACCAGGGAGATTTATTTGGATGTCAGCCTGGGATTTTTTTGCCATTGCTATCCCTTAGAGCAAAGTTCCCAGGGGGGAGGAAGAGTTTTAGAGATACAGACAGAGTAGAGATGCACGAGGACACAATGGAGAAAGAGACACATGGAGAAATTACTTTGAGAAAAAAAGATTTGGGACACAAAGAAATCTTCATCAAAGCCAACAGAAAGAGAACAGGACTTGAATGAAAAACAGAAAGCCAAAAGGACAAAAAGAAACAGAACCATGTAGTATTTCTTGAGGAAACTATGAAATTTACAGAAATATGAAATATTAAGCAAGTGATAAAATGTAGCAATTAGGAGAAGATGCATTAAGAAATTGTGGAAGCAAGTGAAAAAAGATAATATAAAAGTCAGAAGGAAAAAAAAGCAAGTGAATAAGCTAGAAATACATTTTCACTCACAAGGTTTGAGCTATTTCACAATATTTAACTATCTCAAAAATAATGATCATCTAGGTTCAATCTTTATTTACAGATTAAGTAAAAAGTGACTTCAGATAGCATGTGAGTTCATTTAGCACCATTCTATTTTCCATATTCCTAACAGTGTCTTTTCTATCTCCTGAAATGAAGAGAGGGTATGGATATTGTAGTACAATAATCATTTTCTATTTCTCTAATATGCTAAATGATCTTTTTTTCTATTGTATATATGATGTTCCATTTGTGATTTCCTATTGATTATTTGCTGATTTTACCCTGATTATGAATACTGTATTATGAAAGATGAGAATATCAATGATGAGAGTCTGCCCAAAGGCAGGGATAATGCATAACATTCAGAGAGAGAAGAGAGAAAAAAAGGAAGAGGAAGATGTACACTAATACATGCTCCAAAAAGTATCCTTCATAATCCCCAAGCTATAGGCAGGGGAACTAACCTCCCTGGCTGCCTGGGCGTGACTGAGGGTTGGGCGTAGGTAGGCATGCGTTTCCTGAGGGAGAATTTGTTAGTTAGATGTGGGCCACCTTGCTCCATTTTGCAAAATTAGTTAATAATATAGCTCCCTAAGCTTTCTACCCTAAGAATTAGATGGCAAACTTGGGAAATCTTGTTTTAACCAACATTTCTGTAGCTTCTCTGTCTCTATGTGAGTATAATATTCTCTCTTTCCACAGATTCTTCAGCACTCCCAGAACCTTCACTCCCTCCCCCACCCTATGACTCACTTCTGCTTCCATGATTCCATTCATTACTATGTCCACTCCAGGTATTTAAAACACTCCACATCCCACAATTTTCCTCCATTCAAACCCCCACCCCAAGTAACCTTTCCCTCTGTACTACTAAACCTAACTACCTTACTTTTATTTACAGCCACTATCAAGTTCCCCTTTCACACACTCTCCCAAATTCAGACATTAACTTTCGCACTTGAATCTACCACCAGCGCTGTGTCATCAGCAAACAAAAACTGACATACTTCCAAGGCCCCCGTTATCCCTTACAGACTGCATGCTTGTTCCTCTCTCCAAGACCCTTGCATTTACCTCCCTCACCACCCCATCCATAAACAAATAAAACAGCCATAGTGACATCACACATCTCTGTCCCAGACCCAAGTCCTCTTTCACACAACTCATGCAGCTCCAAAGCTGTTGGACTGAGAAGTTCTTCAACATAATTGAACTCCCCACTGTCAGGAGACAATGATATAGCTTCACTGAAGGTGACTTTTCACCTGCGGTGTAACCAAAAGCAGGCAGAGTCTAGCAATGCTATTAGACCAGGATACCTTCCCCAGGAGCTCCTCCAGTTCCAAGGCTGTGCTACAATTATCAGCAGGGACAGAATGGAGTGCTTTGAAGTTAGAAGCTTTTTAATGAGAATGTACTCCCAGTGATCCAGCCTCATCAAAGATGACTTCTCTTTTGTGTGTAAACTTCTGCAGGCAGAGTCCAGCACCACCTGTATATATATATATATATATATATATATATATATATATATATATATATATATATATATATATATATATATA